>JAPYYZ010003433.1:0-11617 GCA_030522705.1 Eretmocerus eremicus | reverse complement strand
GAAGACTTCTGATCAGCTCGTTGAGTTCTATCGTTTGACTACCGATTGGTCGAGATCGACCGAAACCCAAAATCCTATCATTTATGGCGGGGTCCTTTGGACCAAACTTTGAGAGTCTTTTCAATTTGGTAAGATAACAGAAACCGGCAAGTCGTTCCACTGGGATTTTCTTCTATGATACGACAATGACTGTTAGTAAGATCAACGATACCAGTATATATGGTTACATATCAACATTTATCATTATTGATGATGTTGATGTCTGTAGCTGCATCTCAAGATGTTGTAAAAAAAAGTTCCGAAGTGTCCAAAAAAGTTTTCTAGATTCCATGGGATTTTATCAAAACTTGTTCCCATCCAATCGCTTGACGTTCAGAAGTGTCTCATGGGATCATGAAGAATTCCATGGGATCCTATGGCGTCTCTCGTTATCATTTTTGTACACATCATGTTTCCTCATCTCATCCCACGAGGACTCGGTGGAATCTCCTGGCACCTCATTCGATCCTATGGGATCCCATAGAAGCCTATGGTAGCATCTACATAATTCACATTTTGGAGAACAATTTATTCCATCGTCTAAAATAAAAAGGTCTTCATTTCAGGAAGAAACCTCTTGCCGGTTTCCCTCTTTTCTTGGAGAGTCCTGCTGAAAAAGATCCTTGGAATCCCATGGGATCTTATGCAATCTCACTGCATGGGATATTTTCCGATCAGATCCCGTGGTATCCCATGGGACCCCGTGAAATCCCACGGAATAAAGTCTTGGCACCTCGTGCGATCCTATGGGATTCCGTATGACTTCATGGGGTAATATGGTAGCTCATGGGATCCCATATAACCTCATGGAGTGCTAAGGGATCCAGTAGGATCACGCAGAAATATTTACTCACTGAATTCCGTATGGTTTTACATGAACCCAAGGGATCCCAAGAAGTTTTTTGGAGCAAGGAGTTCTCAAAAGTTGCTACTTGCAATCGCTTTGAAAAAGCATACTGCTAATCTCTTGTAGCAACATATTTTTGCACGCTATGACCAAAACAAATTTAATCAATAGCTCCATTTCCACAAAGATGTGGTCCATTACTAACTACTTCAATTTTTACAGTTCCTTTGACGAAACCTATTCCAAATATTATGTTGTCAAGTGTTAATGGGACAAATAGCACGACAGTACTTCCAGAACCAGAACAGGTAATAATAAAAGAAATAGAAAGAATAAACCCTGATTACCTTTGCTGAGCAATGATATTAAATGTCTCTTCACTACTCTTACAAGCTGCATATGTGAATGATCCAAGGAGGGGTAATTAATATGATTTGAAATAAGATTATTTTCTAGTCTTCTGCCCTGCAATGTCAAAAATACATTTTCATCAAACTT
Organism: Eretmocerus eremicus; assembly: GCA_030522705.1. NCBI lineage: Eukaryota > Metazoa > Arthropoda > Insecta > Hymenoptera > Aphelinidae > Eretmocerus > Eretmocerus eremicus. The sequence goes on along the minus strand of JAPYYZ010003433.1, from coordinate 10,233 downwards.
TGTTTATTCAAATATTGGACTGAAACCACGGTCAAACTAAGAGTTAGCAGAATCGCGTTGGGCATATATTTCTTCTTGAGTAAATATCCAAGTGAAATATTTATTGCATATTAGTGATTCCGCCATAACTGAACGACTTTGGGCAAGAAATTGGCCAAAGTTAAGGTGCGAGTCGGAGAAATTAAAATTCTAATTTCAAAATATTAATAGTGATGTACGAGGATGTAAAAAGTCATAGTGATAAATCTGGGTCAAACCGGAGTTTCTTGACGAAAGCTTTCGGAGTGATTTTGAGGTCAGAATAGACAGAGATGTATTAGAACATTTCCCTCACAATTCTGCTCTAGCTCACAACACAATTTCAAACGTTAAAAATCGTAAAACGGTAAAAATCCGCTCACAAGATTTCCACACCTACGGTACCCGTCAAAATAAGCAGTTCATGGGTGCTGGTTACATTCTCGAGAACATGGAGGCAGAATGAACAGGTCTCACGAGATTGTCGTTAAATTATTGACAAAGTCATTGTCTCTTCCAACTAAATTCAATCTCAGGCCGATCCTACCTATCTAACCTAATTTGTCTGGTTTTTAACCTTGAAAATATGCCACAACGATAATTATGTAGGAATCGAATTTCAACTAGATCTACGGTGACTGACCAGAAGAGAGTCAAGCATCCGGATCACGGATTTGACTGAAGTGAGAGCACGATAATTGACTGAAACTCTGGGAACAGTCTTCTTTTGGTGCCAGAAGATGAAATCCAGAGTCGCAGAATCCAACGCCCACTTGTTTTTGAGATGTAGTCCAGAATATTAGCATTGGAATATAACTTTTCAACATGGGCTTATACATGGGCAATACTAATATTCTGGGCCGTATCAAGAGGAGACTATCCTCGGAGTTTCAGCCAAATCCGTGATCCGGATGCCTGAAGCTCTCCTGGTAAGTATATATCACGTTTTGAGCATAATTGTGGAACGTGATATAGCTGCTGCGATATTTTTTCGAATCTCGCCAAAAGTGATCTCATTTGGTTTTCACACCATACTGTAAAGTTAGTTATCATATAATTTATGATTTGCAATCAGTAAGGTAGGATTACGGTTGATGCACTTTATTTCGAAAAATTCAATTCCCCCAACTTTTTACCTGCACGTATGATTGATCCGCAGACAAAGTCCTACAGTTATGGCGGAATTACCTATGTACATACCTGGGACTCTAAGATAAATAATTATTTATCTCATAGTCCCGATTTGAGGTAGAAATTTGGCAATTATAATCGACGTGAGATCTTCGTCATGATTGAATTTAAACAACAAGAAGAGGATTCGGCCTCCGGAAGCCCAATTTTACTCGAAATTTATTTATACACTTTCTTTGAACCAAAAAAAGGTTTCCGTGCTTTATTGTTTAGTCCAATGGGCCTCCTTTCTATAGGCACCCTCCAAGCTTTAAATATTGTCTTTTGACACCAAAAGGAGACTATTCCCAAAGTTTCAGCCAAATCCGTGATGATCCATTATATGTCACCCTCTCCTTGTTAAAGAGATATGCATTTACTAAAAAACTTTTACGTAATTCTATTCAAATAGAATATTCTTTTCGTAGGTTGGACCGATCGATCAGAGAATACCTGAATTGGTGGGAATAGTCCTGGGCTGTGTTTCTGTACTCATTGTAATTATCGGATTTATATACTTCTGTAAACGACGAAATTTCGACTCCAAAACGAAGCGCAAGGATCTCGAGGTAATTACTTGGACTTTTATCTCATGCTTAGCTCTAATCAGTTATGTATAACATCAGACCTAACAATAATAAATACTCTTAATTTTCAGGCATCGCCTATGAACTTGAAAAAGAGTCTTCTACTGGCTAATAAATATACGCCTAATCCACAATACTTTACTTGTGCCTCGCCAGAGGTGCCGATATTGTTACGAGACTCGCTCGTTTTCCTCCATGACATTGGTGAAGGCTGTTTCGGAAAAGTTTTCAAGGGTGAGTTTTTGAATCGAATGATTGTTCTCAATCGCAAAACTTCTTTTTCATCTTGACGAGATGGGGATTTGATCACAACGCAAGCAAGGTGCGGCCACATTCAATGTTAATATTACCATTTCATTGCACACTAATATACGAAACTATTGATCCTTACGACGCTGGTCGAGAACTAAAAAGTCTCATCCCATTTTTAAAAAAAATAAAAAGAGACTCGTCTCATTTTCGATTACGAGCCCTATTTCACGCTCTAGAAAATAGAAAGCTCCATCTTGGAAATCAGCTTGCTGGAACTCAAGATCTTGGAGAATACTAAGCCCTATCTCAAAAATTTTAGACAAAAAACCCTATCTCGAAAATTTTGAACAAAAAGCCCTATCACACAAATTTTGAGTAAAAAGCCCTATCTTGAAAATTTGTCACGAGAAGTCGTATCTCAAAATGTTTCCGAATGAAGATTATGTGACTGAGAAAAGAGTTTTGACATTTCAAATTCTCATTAGCAGGATCGTAAGGAGCACATGTTTTCTCGCATTCACTAAAAATCGATAATTTATGAACTCGGATTTTAAAGGTCTGGATAGCGCATCCAGTAAGTTATTTCGCTTGTCTTGAAGCGATCGTCAGATTGAATTGAGGTGAAATGGACAAAAATAATGTCTTCAAAAAATAAGGGTGGGTGCATCAAATCAATGACACAACATTCAGTGTACTCATCCTTCTTTCTTGTGGGTATTATTCGTGTCCATGTTACCTGAATCCATTTCTAGTAAATTCAAGAATAGATGGGCTTGTTGCGATCCTGCTCAACGCAACTTGTCCCTACTCGGATTTCAATTTTTGGTCATCTCAAAACTCTTTTTTCAGTCACATGGTTCTCATTCTCAAACATTATTTGTGAGGTAGGGTCTTTTTACTCGAAATTTTTTAGATAAGACGTTTTGTTTAAAAAAACTTTCTGAGATCGAGCTTCCTATTTTCTGAGGCGTGAGATAGGGCTCTTTATTCTCTCAAAAAGAAGAGATAGGGCTTTTCATTTTCCTTAAAATGAGATAGGGCGTTTTGGTTCTGAAGCATCGCTTGATATAATTTCACAATCCGCTGAGAAGAAAAGGATACACGTCATTTGCAATATTCGTGAAAAATTCATGATTTTATCATTGATCATCAAAGTGAATAGTGATTAGTGGTCAAAATGAAGCTTGCAAGATTTCGATATTGCATTCAAAGCCAACTAGCGCGTGTACTGAAAATAATCGCGTATATACATGTCTGCACCTGTAAGTGTTGAAAATTCATCTAATAGGTCATTCTGAGATTTTTGCACACCAATCATCAACAAAGACTTGTCAGATGAAATGGCAAAATTGGCGTCTTATTGCTTCGCCTATCATTCCCCTCCAAGGAATGAAACCCTACGAAGATCTATAATCTCCATCTCGCCAGGTCATCATGTTCTACAAGCTATATCTCACATAGTGAGAATGATTCTTTCCCTGCATCTGTTTGATTCCTCTAGAATGTATGCGCATAAATAAACTTTATCCTTGTAAATTATTCTTCAAATATCAAGGCGCCATCATTCGAATTCGCGTGTTTCTCAGAAGTATCGGCTCTAGGAAGGATTATAGATCTGCATAATTTCTCACCCACTCCAGTATAAATTGATAATTTTTGTGCAAACTTATCATGTTTATATAAAGCATTTGTAAACAGTCACACACTGAAATATATATGAATCAGCGAATCAATACCAAAGAGATCGGAGAGTTACTCGTGAACGGGAAAAGTTTCATCGCGATCAAAATTTTCTACATGGAATATAGACCAATCATTGATAGTTGATAGAATCTTCTCGAAACCATACATATCAAACAAGCAGAACTAAGTGAAAATTTTCGATTTGTAAAAGAACGAGCGTCTGAAAAAACGTTGGCATGGATTTTCGCAGGTGAACTGATATGTGGGGATTCGTCGGAGGTTGTCGCCATCAAAGTTCTAAAAGACAATGCGAGTCGTGAGGCCGAAGAGGATTTCATGCGCGAGGTAGATATAATGTCAACATTCCGCCACGAAAACATCCTGTCGCTGATAGGAGTTGTACTACGCGATTCTACCAACAGCCCCTGGATGGTCTTTGAATACATGCCCTATGGAGATTTAGCCGAAGTACTTCGAGCTAACTCACCTACTCTCCGGTCGCCTATACCAGGATTCCAAACACTAACTCAGGTAATAACAAGTGTTGTGACCAACCCCCCCCCCCCCCCCGCCTTTTCAACCTACCTTCTAAGGTTGTTTTATCCTGATCCGACGTCAAGACTCTTTAGCTTATCTATTCTTAACATACTCTTATTCAAGAGGTATTCATAATCTAGAGAGCTCATGTGGAAATCCCCGTGGAAATCCACGCGTGTAATCCACGGGAAATCCCACGTGGAATTCCCATGACAATTTCTACGTTGGCTTTTTCAATTGAATATCAAAACAAATTGAATTTAAAAACATCAAAATGAAATAAACATCATTTGGACTTTTAGAATATCGTAAGTTATAGAGTACCTACAGATTAAAAATAATTATTAGGTCCATAGATGACCGTTTGGTAAAATCCTTTCGACAATATATCGTTGAATAGCTCTTACAGAAGATGCCGGGAGGGTTTTTTCAAATAGATATTATCATTATTACTGAGCTCATGATTCTATCAGAAACCATTTCGATTTTTCAGAAATCGAAATGACTTTTATTCCATTTTGATTAGGATCCGTTCATATACAGACTTACAAAGTATATTGGTCTATTATCTGGAAGGTATTCTGAAATATTATATTATGTTTAAAACATCCTCTAATACGTCACTGACATCCATTTTGTAATTCCAGGAAAATCTCCACTGGATAACGACTCAGATTGCGTCGGGGATGGCATATCTCGCCGCTCAAAGATTCGTCCATCGCGATCTCGCGTGTAGAAATTGTCTGGTGGGTTCTGGGCTGGTTGTTAAAATTGCTGACTTTGGCATGTCCCGAGATGTATACACCTGTGATTACTACAAGGTAAGAACCATTCGCGGAATATCTGATTAATAATGCCATAATCTCTGTAACATCTGTATACTGTATCTCACCATGCATAATATTGCCTTCAGTTTTTGTTTATCAAAATCTGAATGTAGATGCAGCAAGATCGACTCAAGAATTGTCTGATATTACGATTGCAAAAGATTGTTCATAAAAAAATAGCATCTGATCTAGTAATTTTGGGTATCATTATAATGCCATGGACCATTTATCATGAAAAATAATTGGAAAATTGTTATTGTTCAAGATTGGAGGCTCGAGACTCTTACCGGTGCGTTGGATGTCACCCGAGAGCGTTATGTACGGACGGTTTACTCTAGAGAGCGATGTTTGGAGCTTTGGAGTTGTTCTTTGGGAAGTTTACTCTTTCGGAAAGCAGCCTTATTATGGACACAATAATGAAGAGGTAAGTAATACGTGAGAATGTTTCCCAAACTTTTGCCCCTGAATCACACAACTAAAATTAATTTAATAATATCTAATTAGAATATCGGAAAAGTATTTAGAAAATGTTTTCCAATAAAATGTATGGACGTGGTGATTGAACGTCGTCAACCGATGGCTAGGGCGCACGGGCATATTCCAAAGGCCAGAGTTCAGTTCAGCATGCGAAGTTGATTCACACAGATTTTCACTCGGATTCTCACTATAACGCGCATGAACTGCCCCATAAGAAATCGAAAAAGCTTTAATGAATATTGTCTTTACGAGATAAAATCGACTAGTCACTTCATTTTCATGCTCTATGAAAGTGATTCCGTATACATATGCGATGGACTCTAGAGGAAATTTTGAAGATTAGAGCCCGAACTACCATCAGGTTACGTGGAAATATGGTGGGAAGTATACTCGTCTGGAATAGAAATCTTTAACTTACTTCAATTTATTAGAACTCTTCTGCGATTCAAATATGATTACACTACCTGAATCTGTCTGTTTCGAGTGATCCGTCAACGCAGTAGAAAATTCATTGACTCTCATTCTCTTCAATCAAACTAGGACACGCTTATCAAAAGTCCACATTCAGACGGGCTAAGTGAATTCCAGATCTGAATTTTGATCCAGAGACTGCAGCGAATTAGGTATTTTTAAACATTTGGACGGTGCCATCAAAATGTGATTTTGTTCGAGCGTATCAAAATCACAGTCGTACACATGTACGACCGTGATCAAGATCTATCGTGAATAGCTCAAAAATCAAATTATCCCCTCTGAGCAATGAGTACTCCATGAAACAGCATTACCAACAAAATATGATTATCCGCAGGTGGTCAAGCTCATTCTACAGGGCATAATGCTGATTCCGCCAGAGGACTGCCCAGCGTATGTGTGTCAAATAATGCGAGATTGTTGGGCATCGGAACCACGAGATCGACTGCGTTTCACCGACATCCTCGAGCGGCTGGACAAGGCGCAGGATAAGCCGAGTCAAATTGGCTCGCTGCCGAGGCCACCTCGAGGACCGGTCACAATTCGCACACCAGATCCATTGGATCCCGACGGCTACCTTCTACCCTCACCTGCAGCATTGCGCGAGTATTTACAACCACTGCCAATGATCGCGACCTGAAACTGTCTACGGTCGTTCAAGTGATCCAACAATTCTCTAGACCCAGAACTGAAAATTATGAGCAAGGTCTTATAAATAAGAAAGATATGATAAAAATTGGAATGTATTTTCAAACAATTGTTGATTGATCGAGCGGAATTCAAGATCACAAAAATTTGGTCGACCTCGGAAATGTTTTAAATACGTCGCGCGACATGCATTCCAAAAAATGTGTTTCGGTAGAAAAATTGATATTTTTCAGCCTTTTGTCTTGAATGAATTTTGTCAATATTCACATCAAATTAACTACTCGGCACAAACAAACTACGAGTAGAGAAAATCAAACATCACACTCAATGATGTCTAAGAATGAGCTCGAGTTTTTTATATTGCATGATCTTTCGTGAGTCTCTAGTTTTATGAATCTCAGACAAAATATCCAACAAATATCATCCGTCAGTTTCTAGGATTAATTGTAATATATTTTACGACACGTTCAATTATGGTATGTTTGGTGTTCAGATAGTGCAATACAAAAGAAGTGAAAAGTGAGGTAAATTGAAATCAGTAAGCATCGGATTGTGTATGTGAGTATCGTCTGAATGAATAAAATCATTGATTGATAACGTTTTGGTACAAAATCAGTCAGGGCGTTTTTCCTTGTCAAAAGTACTCTCGAGTAAAACGAAGTATTAAGTGCAACTGCGCGTGAATCTATACAGTGTAATATATAGAGAAAATATTCTACTTTCCCAATATACGCAAGTGGAATGACTTTGCTTGATCAACTTCGAATAATAAAGAAGCTTGACAGGCCTTTGCGAGGATGTAATTGGCATGATATTTTTGTAATATAAGACGCTATTGTTTACATTAGGTTCTTATTCATAAGATATTCATAAGATGATACTATTCATAGATGGTTGACCAAGGGGAATCCCAAAATTAGGAATATTTATTTTGTGATTCAAAAAAATTAAAATTTGCAGTGTTCGGTCACATCAAAAGCCGCACGATCAATGCAGGGTAATCTCAGGATGATACTGAACTTGCCAAATTGTGAATACATCGGATTACTATAATATATATATATAAGTTTGTAAAATATACTATTCAGCTGTACATACATCTTTATGCATATTATAAGCATTAACGAGATATTCGTAATGGTTTTTACGAGTTGTCCTCCGAAATGAGTTGCATAATGGGCGTTGACGAGGCAGAAAACTATTACTGGTAGTGATACGCGTAATGAACGAGTGGGGGCTCATTTTTATTGTAAAAATTGCAAGTTGTATGAAGAAATATATTAAATTGTGTAGATTAAAAAATTGAATAAGTTATTTTGTAGACTAGAGAATGATAAACCCAACTTCAAATTGCATTGTACGGATACAAACGAATTTTAAATAATGAAACTTTAAACTCGTAGGATCTTTTTTTCACATCGATCTTTTGAGCAAGAAAGAAACTATTTTTGAAACTCATTTAGAAGCATTGTTGATTCATAAAAACCCATTCTTTGCGTTGGCTCTGTAAATATGCATCTTTGCGAGCATCTTTGGTTAATTCATCCTTTATTTTACATTCTCTCGGCTTAGTGGCCCTTTTGCCAATGTTATTCAATTTACCATTTTCTCCAAGAAAGAGATATGAATTCATTTCCGGTACTTCTTTTTTATTACATCGCGAATCTTACGACCTTGGAGATATTTTGGAAATTCATGGAGAAATTTGGAAATTTAAAAATGAGCGCATTCCATAATTTGGTTCAACAGTTCGTGAGAGAAACAGAGTTATAGGGAATCGCCTGCGGCTATAGTATACGTTAAGTATCTCACCAGTGCATAAAGCCTTACTCTTGCGTGTAAAGTTTTTGAATTCGTGGGTAAACTGTCAACATCCTTGCTTAATATACTATATATTCACGCATAGAATGTCAAAGAGCCATTTCCGAACGGTTTTTTTTTCGATTTTTTTTTCCTTTACAGTTGATGAAGAAGTGGTGTTCGACACTCCCGCCCTTGTATCGAATTATACTATTACGATCGTGTATCAAACTATATTTTTTGGTATATCTTATCATGAACACCATGAGATGTTAGATTTTGGGAAGCATCTTGGCATTGACTCTAGAAAATTCAAAAGTATTTTGAAGAGTGAAATACTGGTACTGTGGCAGATTCTCACAGAATCGTAGAGTTATACCGGCTTGGGATCACATATAATTCGTTCTAGAATCAGTGGGGACATTATTTAAAAGGCTAGAGATATCACCAGAACTAGGTTCCAAAAGTTTCTAAGAGCCTGTAAGAAAGCGAGGAAGAAATTCCACCGATTTCCCGTCCCCGGTACTTTTTGCGTTAAAATCTGTCGGGTTCAACAGAATTGCTCTTTTAACAATTAACATTTGTGGCACTCACCAAAGAGCTCCTCTTGATGGCAGCAAATGCTGAATTTTGATAGTTCTTCATATTCTTGTAAATGTGATGAATAAATACAAAACGTTCGTCAATTAATAATGGCCACAACGATCACTGCCTTGGTACCACTTCTGAGCGAACGTTCAGTCGTTCCCGCTATGAAAGTGGTCATGCAATGCATTCACTGGGTAATGATATTCGGTGACGATAGCCGCGCACACAAATTGGCCGATGTAAAATATCTGCGCGTTGCGGAAGCCGGCGAAGTTTTTGGAGATTTTAGTGAAAGTCGTAGTTTTCCGGGAGACGAAAACAGCGATCTCGCGTCTTGATTGATAAGCAAAATTGTGCAGGCGAGACGAGAGGTGAAAAATTTAGGCGCGGGACCCCTTGAAGATATACTTGAGGCCCAAGTAATGCTGCGCCGTAATAGCATGCAGCCTCTTCTCCTCACTCCTTGTTATCGTTATGAGCCGCCGTCGTTCACGTAAATTAATGTGTAGTGCACTTTTAGTGTTAGGTGCACTAAAAAATCCATGTACAACTACGACACTGCAAATATATAAAGTGTATTCATATCCAGACGAAAGTGTGTAAAAAAACTGCAGGTGCACGACTTGGCGTGATAAGAGGCCGACCTGACACCGCACCCAGGTGCAGACCTTCCAGCTATTCTGAACCGAGCATGTCGTGTGATAACTATTATTGTTTCTTCCATTTCTCGAAAAAAGCCTCCAACCGTTATTCGAACCTTACTGCTGTGGAGCATCACCAAGCCCAAAAATGTCTTCATCTCACATGCATTTGTTCTTGAATTACTAAGATTTCCGACGCGAAAGAAAATTGTTAAGACCATGTCGTAGCCGTGCATCCGACGCGTGGGTAGCCGTTTTCGCGGCATTTCCCATTATTCTTGAATCCCTTAAAGATTTGGATCAAAATAAAAGAGAGAGGTTGTTCTACGTCCCCAAATCTAGAGCATCTCTCTCCTTTTTTGATCCAAATCGTGAAGATTTTTGAGAATAAGAGGAACGCGATGAGTACTTATATACCTCACCGTATACATGACGCAAGTATACATGCATATAATGCTTCCGGTCGTTCCCATTATTCTCAAAAATCTTCGCGATTTGGATCAAAAGAGGAGAGACATGCCCTAGATTTGGGTA
>JAPYYZ010003432.1:0-11618 GCA_030522705.1 Eretmocerus eremicus | reverse complement strand
CGCAGGGCAGCTTGAATTCACTTTTTCGAAATATTGTTTTCTTTCATTTTGAATCAATTTATGATGAATGTCGATGAAGTAGAGCTTCTTCTTCCCCTTAAGATTATTTAGTGAAAATAGTCCTGCGCAGTGAAGGTTCTCAAAATCATTGTCAAAATGGATCAAATCGGGGGTAACCGATTCATATGTTATGCAAATCAAAAATCTCTGGATGAGGCGAGCGTCGATTAGATGAAAACTGATTTTAGCGACGCAGCCAAAAATATTCATAAATTACAGATGTTATAAATAATCCTTAACAATTATTCCCTTCCACGGCACCTGATATGTTTCTTTTCTCCTGCAATGAATCCAAGAGCTTTTCAACCGAAATCTGAAACATCGTAATTGATTATCCTAACGGAATTGCACCTCTCGCTAACGCTCGTTCAGCTTTAGTTGATATCAAGTGAATCGGCATACGATTCATTCACTATTTTAATTAAACTGATGAAATGATACATTATGAAGAGTTCAGGATTATATGCGGGGCTTGTACTAAGGTGAAAGCGTCAGGAAAACATCGATAAAAGTAGTCACATCTACTGGTATTGAAAACTAAAGATAAGGCCGCGTTCTTGTTGGGGAAACGAATACAATCAACCATTCACACAACACGACACACATCTGAGATCAACCCTAGTGTTTCTTTGAAAACCGATTAAAAGTTGGGTTACGATCTATAGTAACTACCCACAAAACAGCCAAAGCATCGAGACTTGGCGAGTGTCTAGAATCTACGCGATTTCGAAAATACTGTGAAGTAATACTTATTTACACGTTGTTCATAATTTCACGTACGTTATACTTTACGAATTCTAGGATAGAATATTTTTTTTGCAATGCCTACCAACTTTACTAACAACATTGTTGCAAAAAAAAGATATTTAAAGGGATGGAAATTAGTAGAAGCCTCAATCAAAACCATTTTAAAAATGATACTCGAATCAATAGGAACTCATCACTTTACCTTTTTTATTAGACTTTATAAAATTCAATAAACCTAGGCATTGATAAGAGATGATACTGTACAGAGAGCATGGTGGAAAAATGGAACACCCCCCCCCCCCCCAGCAATGATAGTTTTTTAAATGAAACTCATTTTGAAAGTAAAATCCTATCACGGATAGCAATTTCCATTCTGGATTTGAATACGGCCAGGCAGTGAGATCCTCATATGATTCTAAAATGTCATTCGATTATCTGTAATCGATAAGCGAGTGTGCGGATAGTGTTTCTCACCACAGGCTCTCCATCGATTTGTACTTCGTTAGCGGCGAGGTCCATCATGTCGAGAGCCAGTCGAGCGATGCAACGAGCGTGACATTGACAAGGCTCTGGCAGGCCGCTTACCGCCATATATTTGTCTCCGACAGTCTCCACCTACAAAGTTCAAACGGCACATCATCGCAGGGATTTGCAAGCCAAACTCGATGGTCCTCCGGTATTCCCATTGATGCCGAGAGAGAGAAATTTACCGGAGACGATAGCCCACAGTCAGAAAATAATGAGCAAAGTTTTTGAACTGAAAAATCACAATGAAAATATTCTCATGAGAAAAATCATTTTCATAATGTGCTCTAATTTTTTTTTTTTCTCATAGGGAATCAGAACATACAGAGTGGCTTGGCTCATATAATATGGAGGTCAAACGAGCAAAAGAAATAGATTATCCAAACTTTTCTCCATTTCTCAATTACCCAATTTTTCATGTTTCAATCAAAATCATTGAGATCGATCAAATCAAGAGACATGGCATTATCTACACAAAGCTTTCACTCGCACAATTTCTTACCTTATATACATTTGGATTCTTCATAGGGTCTGTCAATACATCAAAGGCAATATATAACTGGTTCAGCATATTGACAATTTTCATAGCTCCATTTGAGTCCGTATGCGCAGCACAGTAAGCACCGAAGCCAACAATGCCCGAGAATAATAGTGTCACACAGTCATACTTCTTGGCTGGAACCGGCCTCGAATGTCTTAACTCGCTGGCCACCGAAATAGGCAGAACAGAGTAAAGTAACCTGGTCATGAGATAATGAATTAATAATCTCATCTCTTTCAAAAAATTGCTCGCTTTCATGGGAGAAATAGAGTTTAGGATCATTTGATAGCAACTCAAAAATGTTATCATCTGATCATTTACCAATTGAATTACTCGTTGTTATTAAGAATTAAGCAACGGAAATCCAGTTGACTTGTGCACCTCAAGAAAGAATACATTCAGGGAATCGTGATAGTCGGACATACAATTTGAGCAGCCCGATCAATGCCAAATGAGATTTGAACCTTGCTCTGAATTATATTCACGTATCGTCTTGAGACGTGAATATTAAGCTATGATGAAATAATTGAGCTATGATATTCTAAAATAAGAAACTTGAGCTTCTTACCTTAGAATACCATATCTTAGAAAGTTACCCTGATGTGAATAACACAACCAAACTTTCGTTATAAAAAAGGACAATCTTAACTAAATTGCAGAATGATCATTCTTTTCGCTGTCTGCGAAGATATAATGGATGTGGCGACTTCAAGGGAATTTAATGTTGTCAAACCGGAGTAATCCACATATTTACAGTTTTACCATCACATATTGTTCGATCAATAAAGCTCATCAGCATTTCGCGTTGGGCTGGGGATTCTCATCAAGTGTACGATTCACTGAACCAGAACAGTAGCGGTCCAATATTGCAAATGGCTCTGGGGTTGTCTCAGCCAGTGAGCATGACTGTAGTGTTACATCAAACAGTCTTCATTGTGGAAAGCTTGCTAAATCTTTTAGGGAAATTGAGTGGATGAAGCCGAAATGGTTTTATTTTTTATTCGAGATCTTGGAACGACAATTCTGACAGAAAGTTGTCACCCCAAAATGCATGAAAGAGTGAATAACAAGAAACTTAAAGAGGTCTACTTCCAAAAGTACAGTATAACGTCGCGTGTTAATTCTAAGTCCTTTACGGATGTGATGAGATATTGACCCGCCAAATAAATTGATTAAATAAGTAACTCAACATCTTATAATTTTTTTCAACTATTTATACTCAGAGGAGCATTTTCTCGTTCCCTCAATCGACCACATTTCATAATTCTATCCTAGTCAAACATTTTATTCTGAATAACTCTTATGGGCACCCTTCGATAGAATCGAGAAACTAATGAAAATGACGAAACAAGTCCTTTCCTTAGCGTCGGTATTGATTTTGCATTGAAAAAATGGTACAAGTAAGTTGAAATTTAATGAAGCCAAGTAAAAATTGATTGGGTTAATCATGTCGCGAATCACCTGTCAGTCTTCTGTTTTTCCCCATCCAGTTCCCGGTAGGTTTGTTGAAGCTTGTCTGTCAAAATTTCCAAGTTTCTCGTCAACTTATAGTCCGCCTCAAACTGTTCCGACATCAAAACCAAATCACGAGTTGCATCGTGAAGCGGAACATCACTCAAATATAAACCTCTCCTGAAAAATACATTTAACAAATCTTCACATATACACAGGTCATAAAAACATAACGATGTTCTGCAAAATGCCATCCAGAGCAACTCATGGTAGAATGGTTAATCAATACGCTCAAAAACGCAAAGTTAAATTGCCAATTAAACTGATTGAGTAAAAGGCACATACAATTACTCTGAATGGCCATAAGCAGTCAATGAGCGTAAATAGATGACAAAAAAATGAAAGCTCCTGCGGGCATATCCGTAGTAGAAGGGGTTTAAATGGACAGTAGTGACTTTTGAGCATAAGCAATGGCGGTCTCATCCAGACCATGTGTACTCTGTACATAAAGCATCGCAAATGCTTGAAGCTTCCAGTAAATCATTTGCTGATAATGGCTCTGAAATATTTCTCATCATCTATGGCGATAAAAAATGATTCAGCGCCCCTTACTCACACGAGAAATTATACTCAGGACAGTTTTTTTTCAGCTCTCAATTTTGACTGGTTCATCCTAGAGTATCTTGCAAGGGCGTGTTCGAAATCTCTACGCCGTATCTTCAAATAAGTCGGTGCATGGTGCTCTAGGACGAACCGGTCAAAATTGAGAGCTGAAACAACAAGTCTCCGAAGTTATCCCAGTTTACGGTATGAGGGTCACTTGGCCTTTCAAGACTGAGCCTTTGTGTTCCAAGTTTCGAAGAAGTGAATGCTTTTGCATGCCCTATAAAGATATAAAAAGGGAGGCTTGTTGCGAAGAGTAAGGTCATTGTATCTTTGGCAATACTGATAAAGTCTGGGACACCTCGTAAAACTAACCGGAAAGATCTTAATACGAATGGAAAAGTAATTAAGTTCAAGCCCATTAGAGATTGCATTCTTCGACATACGCGATTCATGCTTCATGTAGCTTGTAGCTACTCCAACTCACCTCGTTAGATCGTCGAGATTTACAACGCTTGGGTAGCAGAGGAAGATAACAGAGTCCGACTCTCGCACATACAGCATTTGACCCTATTTCAGTGAATGATTATCATTTATAAAGAGTATTTAGAATTATTAATTTAACAGTCAAGTTCATCAAGCTTATTACTAATTTCAAAAACACGACGGAAACTTTGCATCCAAACTCTATCTTCCAATTCAAAATTAGGAAATTTTCGAAGGTCGTAGCTTGAGCCTCTATCAAGCTATGATCGACACCCTAGCGCTGCGGTATATAAGTGGCTCGAAAAAACGATAGAGTTATTTCCTAAATAAATATTCATCAATCGAGCGATAGAGTCCTAATATCGATGAGATCTATCTTATCGAAATAAGTTAAATTTTCAAATGTATCCATCATTCTAGGTAGTTGCACACCGGCTCCGTAAATCAAGGAGCTCAAATCCCACTTTACAACCGACACAAAATCGAAAATTATTGGAATAAATGATCATCTTGTTTTCGGTAAACAGCACACGAAATTGAGCGTTTAAAACTTCACAAACAAAAAAGGCATTTTCAAATGATGGAATTTTTCAGTATCGATTACGCGTGGTGCTTATCATGCTGTTTTCCGTCTTTCAGATGGCAATCACTAAGAAACTACGTAATCAATCGTAAGCGGAGGTAGCCATGAGATTTATCGCCACGTGGAGTTTTTTCTCCTCAATCTTGACGATTCTCACTTGATGGATGTTTTTCTAGTAGATCCTACTTTCTAGGCTTGCTCCCATAAGCCCCATGTTAGAGATAGTCGGAACACCCCAAATTTTCATGCCTATATTCCCGAAACGAGATGTTCAATCAGTCTGAAACTTTGCACGTGGAGTCTTATAGACCTATATAAGCTTTTCACAGTTTCCAGGCTTGTTGGTAATGAAAAAATTTGGTGTACAACTTCCCACTCGGATATAAGAGGTAATTTCAAAAAAATTTTTTTAATTATTTCAACGCCATGGCCTGCAATGAAAGTGAGGCTAATGTTTTTCTTGAATTTTTCACAACGAAGCCAGCTATTTTCAAGTGAATTACTCATGCGTTCTTTTAATAATCATTGATATACAGATAATCGCTCGATCCATCGTTTTTTGAATTTCGTGAATTGAGAGACACTCAGAATGCTATACAGTGATAGAGAGTTATATTATTCATGAGGATTTAACTATTCATCTAGTCTCCCCCATCCAAAATATAAACAAGCACTTTGTAAATACATTAGAAACTTACCTTTAATCTCAAAAACGAATATTCATCTGACGCTTCAACCTGCATGACCCCCTTCTTAGTTCGGAGTACGTAAACTGTATTGATGTGCGATAGAACGTTTTCAAAAGTCAGTTCGAGATGAGGTCTTATCTTTCACAGAAAAAAAAATCAAATTTAAGCTCATAGTAGCTCAATCATTATGTTATAACAACTTAATCATTATGATATACATTCGTAAACATTTTTGGAAAAAAAACATTGGGAATGTCTCATTTTACTCCAGTCAAGAAATGAAAGTGAATATGGCAACTCTCGAGTTGAATATAAACCTTATTGCAATTAAAGAAGTAGCATGCACGGAAGTATGTCTATCAGCTGTGAGTAAATCAGAGCATGAAGGAATACGCTTTTGGGCTTTCAAACTTGCTATTGAAAAAAATAGCGTCATCTACTTGTTCTGGGATATAAGAGAAACGATGACATCTTTCACTAGATCAACGGGATTGAAAAGAATGTGAGAATTATCTTGGGAAACATGGATGGAGAGTAACGAACTTCAATCGTTATTATTTTCAAGAATTTCACATTCAATAACCTTGAAATTTGAGACATTTCCCCAAGTTTTGATTTCATGTACGTAATAAAAATAACTTCATAAGCAAATACTTACGGGGATGAGTATATCATTTAACTTGCAGTAACCACTAGAGACTTGAGGTATGACTCGCGCAATTGTGCATCCTGTCTCAACTATGTTCAAATCTCGATCGAATGTTATGTGAAATGGAAAAACCCTACAGAATGTAGCTGGACTCACTTTGGGTTCTTGAACATAAATAAGAGAAATTGTGGCGGTAAATGACAGGGTGGTGGTAAGTTTTCTTGCATTCTTTGGATTGGCATGAATATTTTATGAAGAATTACGTTCAAGGTGAACCATTGATATCCCGGAATCGATTGTCTTGTACCAGATGAAACATTTTTTCAAGAAAAAAACTGAGTACTAGGTGAGTCAAATCGATATGTTGTTTTCAAATCCTCACACATTCAATCATACGAGAAATATATGAATACAGTATCACTCACCGACTGACAGGCATTCGAGGTCTGTTACCATGGGTTTGGATACCACTCCCGGACCGGATTGTTCAGTGATGAGGAACTGAACATGATCGGATTCTTCTTTTGTTTGCAGAATTTGTACTTCCACATCCGTGTCGTGAAGTTTTTTTGCTACTGTCTATTGGAGAGGGGAATAAGATGGCTTTTAGCAAAAGCTTCTTGAAAATCATTTCCAGCTAACTTCATTTTGCCCATTTTTCACATTCATGGTCCTTATAAACTTTATGCTGATAAGTGATCGGGTTGAAGTAACGCATTTATATGAAGATTCCTTTGGAATAGAAAATAACTTTTCCTTTACCTCAAGACACTATGAATCTATTTGAGAATATTTTTCAAAATTCGCGACGAAAGAGGAAGATCCTGTTTTTCATAAGCTCAATACCTTATGATCTACATTCATCCTTAACACCGGGCTACAACCTAAAAAGAAGGTGAATTTTCGAACAAGCAAATTACCGTAATTCTTTCATTTGAAGCGCACCGACTACTTTTTTTGTACGGTTCAAAATACGACTTATTTCCGGAGCATGGCTTTTTTCAGAAGATGGCTTACTCTTTTCCCCACTGAAATCCATCATCAAAGGTAATAGAAGCTGATGATGGGAGCCATGGAGAAATTCGATGTTATGATTCAGTGTTGTGATATTTATAGATAATGCTATATTTGAAGGAAATTGAATCATATTCAATCGTCATAAATATATGAAATATAACAGAATGTTTATTCTTGAGTAAGGCTTACTTTTGGGGGAGTAGGTTATATTTTCGGTTTGCGAAAAAGTTGCTACAGCTTATATTGTGTTAGAGATATCATTTAAAATAGGAGAGACGCTCTAGGTTATCCGAAATATGATCACGGGCTGAATTGAAAAATGCTAGCAATTTCGCCTCATGACGTCCGATTAAACGTAATGCAATGTTGGTATCCCGGAATTTCCACACTAAATTATGAAAAAGCAGTAAAATAGTGGTTTGAATCACCTTTCGATGATCTTTCGGAACCTAACCTTCTGTTTCCCATGAGATCGATGCCGTGTTTTCCGCGGTTTTGTTATCCACGGATCTCTTTTGGAACTTAACCCCCGCGAATAACGAGGACTTTCTGTAATTCTACGGGAAAAAGATTGCAGCTTTTGCGTGAGGCCGAAAACGAGAATTTTGACATTGAGTCATTCTTGGTCTGATTAATATCGACGAGGGTACTAAAGAATATTGAAAATAGCACAAAAAATCGAAGAAACACGCATTGAGCCTTATGGAGGGAAGAATATCAACAGCTGATCCGGTTATTCGATTCACGTGATAGGTCAAGAAAATCAAAATTATTTTCAAAAATAAGTGATTATCCACAATTGTTCTATAAGGATCCATATACCTGTTTACGTGCAAATTCCGGAATTGTAAAATTTACGAAACGTACAGCACAACTCTGTACAGAGTACGTCGCATCGGACTTGATACAATGTAAATTAAAGCAAGCCCGATGCATTGGATTTTGTATAGAAAACTCTTGTACCACGTCCGATGCATCGGGTTTTGTATAACTAGCTTTGTACCAAGTACGATCTATCGGACTCTTCACAGGAAATTGCTGTGCGCGGTAAGAATTATACAAACCAACATCACACGCAAAGTAAATTAAGTATTTGCTCAGTACTCTCTCATCAAACATACAATTGAAATGACCCAACAGTCATCAAGCTAAAAATGTGCAGTCATCAAGCTAAAAATGTGCAGTCATCAAGTTGAACATAATTGGGAAATTTACATCTATCTTATCATTTTCTCAGCCTATCATTATTCCAAGTATGTATCAGGAATCATTACTTACTCACCATAGATTGATTCCTGTGATCTAGTTTTTTGAGAAATTAGGAATCAAATAAAGTATTGTTGAGAGTTAGATCTCAAACTTTTGAATGCTCTAATTTTTTATGGATAACGCGTATACTTGAAGCTAATTATTCCGTCATTTTCAGATTCGATTGACGTGTACAAGGCAGCTCTGCACGAAGTTCGATGCGCCGATTTTGGTACAAACCAAAGTCTGACGCATCGGACTTGATACAAGGATTTTCTGTGCAAGTCCGATGCATCTGGCTTGATACAGTTCGCGTATTGCCAAGTTCGATGCATCGGACTTTGCAAGCGAGTTGTGCTGTACATTTCGCGAACTGTACAATTTCAGACTTTGCACGTAATATATTCAACGTAATCAGGGATTCTACGAAATATTTTTCTTCGAAGTTTCTGTCAATTCTCAAACGGCCATAGGACTTGAGGTTTGAAATATTCTTTGTATAGAAAAATATTCGATTTGATCTGTGAAAATGTCATTCAAACGAATTCTACACGATGCAGATAATTGCTTGCTTCTCAACACAGGATGATCACTAAAACTTATTTACCTTAACGATCCCTATCACAATATGCTCCAAGCCCGGACGATCTGAGTAGTAGTGCAAGATGAGTGCACCATCGCTTGACCTCTCTGTACATCTGAACGATGGAGCTTTCATTCCCGGATATAAGGTTCCCAAGTGATCGTGGAGAGCATCTAAATTCTGGGAAAGCAATAGTCATCTCAATGCATTGTTCTGCAGTACCTAACGACTAAAATTCTAGAAATAATCAAGAGCATGACATCAATTTGTGAGATTCCTCATTAGAAATCCTCACGATCGCCAAAAATCATGAAAATGAAACTTTCATGTTCGAGTAGACTATATCATCTTACTACATGAGTGATTCCGCGGAAAGTGGGATTTTCTGCTTCCAAAGTTCGCACAAGCCTCCGCGACTTTGAATCGTTGCAGTTAAAATTTACTAGGGTATATTATATTGGTACCCAAATTTGTGGTTGGTTTTCGAGTGATTCTGAGGTCTCCGTTTTTTATATTAGAGAATTAAGGGTCAAAATGTCGATTCCGTCCCCTGTCCAGAACACAATCTTCGCTCTAAAAACCAGTACTGCACCCATTCAAGTTCACTAACACCTATGCCCAATCATTAGTTCAAATTCTATTTTTTGGAGTGAAGCATTTCACCATATTGCGAGTCTAAATTTGAAATTCAGCTTTCGCACGGGCAGACGACATTTTGTCCAGAGATTTGCACCAAAAGTACTGGTACAGCACTAGTAACGGCGGCAAACGCCCCGATCTTCACCATGGCCCTTCATATCGGCCAAGTTATCACCAGAACATCCCAAAGGCTTGAACAAGTGCGGTAGAGCGGCTCTAGAATAGAATCTGTGCAGAAATGGGCAGTTTGAAAGGGTTTTACAACTCGCGTACAAAATTTTTGGTCAATTCCGTCCCCTGGTGTGCCGCTACCTTGAATACTGTATCGCTTAGCGGAACGCATTTTTTCGTAGTATTTGGTGGCACCAGGTGAAATGATGGCAGAAAAGTGTCCACGATTTGTCCCCGATTTGTGAGGGCATTTTTATGTCGGAATGTCAATTCCGTTCCTGTCAATTCCGTCCCCCTCTCGGCCCCTTACAACATGCCGTAGTTTTTTTTCAGCGTCTGTGCTGACTTATTCCACAGGTCGAATTAAATTTTCAATTCGGCCTGTGCACCTCCAAGTCTCGTTTCTGTACGAGATGGAATTGAAGGATTTTCGAAATGATGGAAAAAATACTAATTGACGATGAGACGAGAGATGGAGAAAAAACTGCCCCCGGGTGTGATTCGAACACACGACCCCGACATTTCGCGTATCGGCACTTTAACCACTAAGCTACCGGAGGCCGTCTGCTCGACAGCCCGAGGAAGCATTTCTCCCTCTTTCCTCTCAATATCGGCCGTTTATTCCCCACAGCCTCGTTGTTTTGATATTTAGATCGGTAAGTCGGAAATCGACTTTGATAAATGCTCGTATGGAGTGATTTCTCATTTATCTTGGATAGATGGGGGTATCACAAGCTAATTTATATTTTTCAGCGTCTGTGCTGACTTATCTCACAGGTCGAATTAAATTTTTAATTCGACCTGAGCACCTCCTAGTCTCGTTTCTGTACGAGATGGAATTGAAGGATTTTCGAAATGATGGAAAAAATACTACTTGACAAAGAGACGAGATATGGGGAAAAAACTGCCCCCGGGTGTGATTCGAACACACGACCCCGACATTTCGCGTATCGGTACTTTAACCACTAAGCTACCGGGGCTCTCGAAGCCAACATAATTTTTCCAGAGCGTAATAATGTGTTTGTCGAATCGCAGAGTTAACATCCTGACCGGGAACAGGTCGGAAAAAATGCTACCAGAAAATTTCAGTCCATCCCGACCAGGATTCGAACCCACGACAGCACCTATAGAACTTCCATGAGACCCTTCCATATGGGACCGGTCTCGGTTTCAACTCGCCTCGTCTCGGTTTGAGAGACTAGACCGAAACCGAGACCATCCAGGAGACACCCGAGACGAAACTGAGATTAACTTCCCCGAGACTCTCGTCTCACCGAGACTATCTTTGGCGAGTCTCGTAAGAGTCTCGGTCTCGTAAGTACATTAATAATGGCTTGAGAGTTGAATGAATCGTATCATTCAGAAGAACTGCGTAGTAGCCAGTCGAAGTTACCGAGATGAACGTCTACATACCCAAGAGGAATCAATTCGTTGGCTTGAGAAAAATTCATCATTTCAATCGTTCTCTCATTCAGATAATTAAGTGCACATATGTATCGTTTCGGAAGAAAAATGAGATTATTTAATTTGCAGTTTTGTAAAATTGCTTTGATGATGGACTGAAATCCAAGATTCATTCAATATGCAAGGTTGACAGAGGAGCGAGAGTGCTCATCCCGCACGAA
>JAPYYZ010003431.1:0-17563 GCA_030522705.1 Eretmocerus eremicus | reverse complement strand
CTAGATTTTCAACTGAAAGACAAAAGCTATTAGAGAAAATATTTAGTGAGGGGGTTAATTCTCACCCTTACATCTCGCGGCTCTGAATAAAAATTGATCATCTCTCGTTGTCAGTGAAGTACTCAAAACACGTACAAGCTGAAGTTTTTATACAGGAACAGGTTTTTCACAGTTTCATAATAGAAGCAGTTGACATTTTTGCATCCGTATATCATTCGAACGAGTCCAATACGCGTACGGAAAGATGGGAATCAAATTCATGTAGTCATCCATAATGCCGATAATTTTTGTATGCTAAGGACCGTTCTGAATTCAGTCTGCTCATGTTCATCGACCAAGGAAAATGAAGAAAAAAAGTATTGAAACGATACCATGCACGCATTATAATCTTCAGTGATTGTTTCCCACTTTCACCAGTCACTATTGAACTTCACCGCTTTATTGATTCGATAAAATATACCTCCATTCTTTTTATGTGTCCTGGCAACAGAACAATATTAATCCTCGGAATTCCAGATTGAATGACCGACGAATTTAAAACAAATTTTGACAAATATAGTTGAGCCTTATTGGATTTATCTGACCCCTCATTATTCCCTTGGTCAGAAGCGAATAATGCACAAAACGGTGGACTTAGCAAGTCCTTGAAAAATTTACCTCAATTTCACGTATTTTATCCAGTACATATGATATGCAATATTCTACAAAGGGAGAATATTCGGGATTCCCAAATATTCGAGTGAGTTTTAATTATCCGATTTCAATAAGAGCAATAATTGCTCTGGCTTCGAAAAAAGCTAAAAACATCTTTGAAATTTGGAGTTTACCGATAATCTAGATATCAATATTATCAATCTATTGCTTATGTGGCGATTTAAGTGAATTCAATACATTTATCGTTCTCAATGAATCATAACCGAACGTCAGATTTTCATCAAAACATACGTCAAAAATATTCCAAGAGAATTATATTTCACAAATTATATTCCACGGCTCGTCCATATTGATTGGAAAAAGATACATGAGTGCATTCATTAGCGGAAAGACTTGTCGCGCTCATATCACGACTTTCATCATGTGAAAAAAGATTCAAGGCACAGCAATGCACAGATGAAAGTTGTATATCAAAGATTGGATGCAAATTTCTGCATTGATCAGTCAAGCGAGAGTATTTTATTCATCCGCAGAGACTAGTGTACCAAGTTTGTATTTTTGTACGAGCCTTTGATAGATGAAGTACATAAAAAGAGCCATCGATCAGCGAGTGCTGCGAAACATTGTCAGTTTTTCCATGCTGTGTAGAGTACTTCTCGCACGAGAATCCAGTCATTCGGAATGAAAGACGGAAACGTTTGAAAATCAGACATTCAACGAATGGTGGTATTTTATTTCAATCATTTCGATAGGTTATTGAAGAATATCGAAGCGCATTATTTATTTGTTGGGCAACTTTTTGATAGTCAATGGTAACGCTACTCTCTTGAGAATTTTTTCGAATTAGGAAGGAATGGCAGGTAGCAGATTCTCTTCTATGTCATTTGATTAGACGATGAATTGTGCGAGGGAGATTTGCTTGGTTCTTCGATCTTTTTTCCTTCTTTGATATATTTTCTGGGTCACGGAAAAGCTCAATTAGTCCTCCATTGTATTTGATCCGAAAAATGCGCTAAGGGCATTGTAGTTTTGAACGATTTTATTATTGTTAGAATTTCACTTATTTCCGGAAGATTTTGAAAGATAAGTCTATTGAATTTCTACGATAATCACTCTCCAAGACCATATAAATCTAAAAGGTTGGACATGCAACCGTTGATGTCATGATATTTGCATCGATAACAGTAGCCAACACATTTTGGCTTTGTTGTGTGAATTTATTTCTAAGGGTTGACCCTGATGCAGATTAAACCGCTCAATCCAAATCTGTTTTCAGAATTATTCTAATCTGTCACGTTTTCAAGTAAATCGATATCAAAGTCGAGAGAAACGTAGATTTCGTTATATTTGAGAATTTTTTATTCAGAAGTGAGAATCATCTCATTGATTTTGTTGGGTCTGACTTATAGTCAGAGGAAAGATCTACTAAATAAGATTTTTTTGATCAAGATTGTCCAAAAAGAGTTTGAGGTACCTCGATATGAAAAACGGGGAGATTTTTTCAAAAGGGCGTGGTGGGCCTAACTGTTCTATAAGGCCCAAGCCACGGCTCTTTCCTTCAAATTTCTCTAATTTTTACATCGCGATATATCAAAATCTTTCCGTTCGATATTGATCGGAACCATTGAATCAAGTAGAAATCCCTTCGATTATAAGTCAAACCCAACAGAATCAATGAGATAATCTATGCTTTTGCGACAAAAGCTCGCAAAAATGAGAAATATAACGCTTTTCTCAGCTTTGATATGGATTTCCTCAAAAACGTGATGCGATAGGACAATTCTGAAAACGGATTCAAGTTTAGCAGCTCAAATGACGTCGGAATTGCTGTTCAGCTGACGTTTCACATTTTGATCTAGAACAGTGTAATCTTGTAAAAGCGTGATCACTTTACTCAACGCAGGGCATTGTTTAACTTTCAGTGTGCGATGTGTACCGTACCTACATCCGCATTCAAATTTTTTATCGTAAGGACGTGAGAATGTCAACGCGCTCAGGACACTTTTCCCTGCAAGAAGATAAGTAGTCCAGGAATGAATAATTCAGGGTGGACCCGCGACAGATCAAAATTTGTGCAGCTCAAAAGCTCCAATACTTTTCCGGGTACCGTGGTACTGTATATTTTTTTGAATCCACTCATTTACCCACACTGCGACCCGCAAGTGGCCCTCAATTTCAAAGGTCTGCAGTATGATTATAGATATCCATTTGTACGAAAAATGTTGAGATGTTGATCTCGTCTTACGAGACGAGCGATCATATTCTCCAGCATGAAATGGAATGAATGGAGATTTTCTGATTTTCCACGGTCCACTTTGATCCGGGCGCTAGAGAAGAAAGGAACGTCATTCGGCTCCATCTATGTTGATTCCCGGCAACCTACTTTCAAGGCTTCCTCTCGATCCCTTCCTCCAATCTTGCACTTAGAATATGAAAAAGAAAAATCATAGATGAAAGTGCTCGTCTTATACGTCCACGTCTCTCCACGTGCTTTGACGATTTTCATAACATTTCCTGATCCATCTATATCTCCTTGAAAGGGATCGACGAATGAACCCATTGTGACTCGAAAGAATACGACTTCTCCGGTATTGAATCGCATGGAAGGATATAGCCTTGTACCTGCACGCATGCGTTCTGATATCCGACGAGGAGATCTGATTCTGTCGTGTCTCATGAATAAATTGCGAGTGTTATCCGATCTCACGCATAGGTAGATTGAAGTTTTGAATGTTGGAAAACTAGACTGTCGCACTGCCTCTATTTTCGAATACTTTTGACGCTGATGTATGCATTATTCAGAGAAATTGGGTCGACTTTGGAACCCAGAGAGTATTAACTATTTCAGCCCTCTCGTATAATCCGTTCGCGGGATTCTTGCTTCTACTCACAAGGGAGCTCCGCAGCCTCGTTGCGCTCAATTTTAGTTTACGCGCGCGTGTATGGGAGCGTGCGGAATACATCCCTAGCTGATTTCACTCTCCTATTACATGAAACAGATATGTCAGTTTCAGCTCGCGCATCGCACGCTTCATGTGATCCGTCGAATATTGTTACGCGCTTCGAGATTATTAACAAGTCTATTTACGGAAAAATTAGGTTTTTCTACTTTCCTCATCCACTCGATTCTGTTGGTAATGTGCGCATGAATGGAAAAATTACAAAATAGAGTAATCCAGGATTTTTATAGATTTGTATGTGTGGAATTGATATGAGAGATTCTCGACGCCGATAATATTTTCGCTACTGCGTCATCTTCGGTGAAAGGTGGCTGATATGCTCGGGAAGACGGATACGAAAAGGGTCAGACTTGAAAATTCAGGAACAGCGAACCAATAAAACGAGACTCGTCTTGAGCTGAAAGTTGCCGTGAGTTTTATTACGAAGCTTGTAGAGCCGGTTTTTATTTTTCTTTGCTCCCGTGGAAAACTGGTTTTCACAGTCGACTTTCGCCTGTGAATGTGAATTCGCTGAAATTCCGCCAGCGCGAGGAATTTTACTACTGAATTTCACTCTACCCCGGGATGACGAGAAGTTTCCAGTGTATTCCATTTCTGACTGGTCATCTGTTTCCAGGATAAATATTCTCGACGTATGCATTTGTGAAGTTTTTCACTTCCCAAAGAAATTATTCATGATGCTATTCAGTTCATCTCAGATTTTGTCTGTAGTCCCACCTGGAATATTTGTGAATACTTGAGTCAGAAAGTTGAAAGAATGAGTTTTTCCTCAAATTGAAGCATTTTTGATTCCCACGAGAGTTGCAAAAGATTGAGATTTTTCATATCTTACACATTGTCAGATATATAATTCACACTCTCTTCGTTCCATGTCTCGATTTCTGCCTCTCAAATGATAAATTGTAGAATTGAAATTCACAATGATACACGATATCAATGCAGAAAAAAAATGTACGATCATCTTGGATGAGTAAATTCCAACTTTGACGCTGAAGTTTCCAAGATTCGACGTGCGAAGACGAAAAAGTTCAAAGAGCTAGAGCTACAGGCTGAATAGGAAAGTCTCGCTGAAAAGACGCTCATCGACTTTCCATGAAAAATGCAGCAAAAATTCGTCTTTCGCGGGACTATCGATTTTTATCGGATACTCTTCCGTCATCTTGGGAACATGAAGAGTATGCTAATGCATTTCATCTCGAATAAAATTCAACGTCTCCACAATCAATATCTCAAAATTATCCCAATTATCTCAAAATCAGCACAACTTCCTCCATCCAGCTAACTCTGTCGCAAGCTCGCCACTGAATATCACTTTCAAGCGAACTCTAAGCTTGACGAACTCAAAGCTCGAGAACAACGTAACGCGTTTTGTCCAGTGACTCATGAATATCTCCTTCTCATCGCCAGCCTCACGATATGTGCCAGGAGTCTCCGGGAGCGTCGACAAATACTCTGGCAAACACGCTACACTCGTACACAGCTGCCAGCCCGTTTGGAGCCTCTCGCGCGTCCGGCGCAGTTTCGCGCGCTCAGAGAGCTTGCGGAGCTTTCGGCGGCCAACTCGAGCGGCAAAAATTTCAACTCGCAGCGGTCATAAACTACTCCGGCATCTGCAGTTGCGGCAACGGAAGTGTCGCGTCGCGCACGTATGCTTTCGAACCAGTTTCGCAACTTGCGCGGCCAAGAGCTTGCGAGCTTGCAGCGTCTTCGGCGGCCACACGGGTAATTTTTTTTCCGGTCCACGCGGAAGAACGGAGGCATCCTTGAAAGTTTGTACGAGAAGACGATAACGAATCCGGTCGCGCCACTTTTTCCCCCCACGCCTCCCTTGAGAATCTCGAGCCGTTGACTTTGCCGATCGTCGAGCTTGCGGATCAGCCGCCGCTCGCCTTATATCCCTTGAGGCGGGGATTTCGTATTCGCGGATCCAAATGCTCGATAAAACGATTCTCCAAATCGAGCGAGAGATAATGCGAATCCGAGCCCTGCTCGAGAGATTTCAACGGGTGTGTAGCCGTGCAGAGGGAAATTATCCGTGGCGGGGAAAGGGTATAACGTTTCGCGAGGATGACGAGGAGATCGCAAGCTCGCAAGCTCTCGAGCATTACGTGTGCAGCCCTCGGGAGGGATCAAGAGACGCGAGAGGAGGAATAAATCATGGCCAAGCGAATCTCGTTACGGGTTGAGAGAATTCCACTTTTTTCGCGCAACATCCCGAGCCCGCAAGCTTGCAAGCTCAAAGAGAAAGTCACGGGCTGCACGACTAATGACGTTATGTAATTTTTCGAGGAAATCCTCGTCGAGCTCAATGTTTGCGATAGCAATTCTCGCTGCGCGACGTGAAAATGTGCGGGTTACAATGGAACTCGAGCTCTTTGCGACGTTTCAGCACTCTTCTTCCCTGGTTTGAGTAAATAAAACATTGCATCTGTTGGAAGTGGTTGCATGAGTTTCTTAGGAATCTTATTGAATATATATCTGCAACCTTGGAAATACACGGAGTGGATCGAGTCGACACGGTTCTACATGAGTCAATCGAGTTATAACCGGTGGAGAAGTGGAAAGGTGTCTCATAAATACCGTCGCACTTTTTTCAAGGTCGGCTCGGTCGCGAATGAACCATGAGAAGTGCAGTCGATATGGAGTATATTCGACGCGATAATCGATGGTTAGCCTATATTTAAGTGCGAGGAAACTTTTATTCTTTGATAAATATAGAGTCGTCGAGTGGAAGCGATCGATCCAGTTTTTATATAGTGTTGGCTGACGCTTCCTGCTCAATTATACGTGTTATTAGAGCTAAATGAGCGAGTCATCCATCAGTATCCACAATGTTATGATATTCGTAGGAAGAGAGAGTTACTCCTCGAACGAACCATGGGAAATGGCCGCATTAATTGGACAAGTGTAAACTTTGGGAAAGTAGGGTTACACCGTTATGAGAATGTCGGAGGACGTCCAATAGACATAAAGAATATGAAGGTCTCCACTGACTTTGCCAATAATGAGCGATCAAACATATCCAGTTTTCCAATCGATGATGTAGAAAAACTATGGGTTCTATTGGAAATGGAATTTGAGAGTGCAATTCTGAAATCTATATCAATTTTCGTCTCATCCGTGATCAGGCTTCGGGAACGTTCTTGAACGACTCTCTGAGCCAGAAAATACAGTGGATCTGATACAATAGTTCTCATGTTGGAATTTTCTGGTACGGAAGTTCGGATGGAGTCTTCAGGCCAATTTTTAACGTTCTACTCACAGACACCTACGATTCTTTTTTCCACGGACCAACTCAATCATGTTTATTTCAAATTGCTTCAGCTCGCACCATATTTATCGTTACCAATGGTAATTTTCAACTAATCAGAAGAGTGGACTGGGTTCCGAATCACCGATTTGTCTGAAACTTTAGGAGTAGTCTCCTTTTGGTGCCAAAAGATGAGGTTCAAAGCCTCAGAGTCTAACGCTCAGGCATTTTTGAGCTACAGTCTATGACATTCACATTGCAAGTGTATCTATAGATATCATATTCTAACTCGGGCCTGTATGGGCAGTTCAAATATTCTAAATTTTATCTCGATAACCATTGAGAAATGAATTTTGTAGCTCTGGATTTGATCTTTTGGCACAGAAAGGAGACTATCTCCAAAATTTCAGCAAAATCCTCGATCCGGATGTATGACACTCTCCTGATAAGCAACTCGGTATTGTTTAATCAGACAAAATTCATCGACTCCTCCCCAAAGACCCTCGGATGTCCCAGTCGATCCTCCACCGTCCCGCAGCCTCCGGCAATCGCACCTCATCGAAACCGCTTCACCTCCCTAAATCTAATCGACGCCGCAGATACACATTACTCCTACCCACCCGACCGATTTGCCCGTCGCTCCCACGCACTCGCTATCGGATTATTCTCCGCCGCATATCTCGTTTCCTCGTTCATTTGAATTAATTTTCGTGGCTGTCGATACACGGCCGCGGGCCAATAAAGATCCGCCTCTCATCTATCTCTCTCGTCGCTCCGCAAAGCGATAATCCACTTCCGTTGCGCGAGCTCGCAACGAATAGCAGATATCTGCATATACGCGCGGCTCTGGAGACACAATACGAGCCCATACGTTGGCTGGAAGGCGGAAGACTCGGCGTCGATAAATTAGCCATTGGCCGTATAGCTTTGCGAGTCGCCGCGGAGAGAGACGGGCCGCGTGGATTTGGCTCTGGCGCGAACGTATCCGCCGCGAGGCAGCGTGCCAAGGCTCCCCCCTCTCGATTCTACCACATCAGCCGTTCTGAGCCCGCTATCGAACGAGATTTTATATTATACGCGGAGCTCTCTTTCTCGGTATTGTTCGGCTCCGAGAGAGATACGCCTTGTTAGCGGGAACGCGCGACGGATCGAGGCGATAGCTCGCGCGCGGCCTATCTCTCGCGCTCTCCGCAGCGGAGCCTGTACCGTAATGAGCCGCGGATTTTTGGACCTCGGTGGGCTCGTGGGAGACTCCGATTGAGCGCGTGGTTGAATTTTACACGGGGCTGAGGGGGGAGAGGAAAAATTGTTCAGTAGTACGAGTCGGGGTCTGGTCAGACGCGACGAATCGGAGGTAGGAGAGAGGCGGCGTTGGCGCGCGCGATCGGCCGAGACTTGTTCTCTCTCGCTTGCATCTCGGATGGTTAACCGTTCCGGGTCAACAGCTTTGCAGCGCCCCCGGACAAGCGTGTGTCGCTCTACGGGCTCTCGCTTCGAGCCTTTTTGATTTGCCCCCGACGGGAGAGCGAGAGAGAGAGAGAGAGAGAGAGAGAGAGAGATTCGTACATTTAGTGCGGCTTTTGTAGACGTGTAGACTTTTTTCATGAGTTTGAACTAATTTTTAAGGCTCACATTCCTGTGGCTATGTCACATCTCTTGACCCGTCAGAGGAAATGTCTGAGTAATGAGTTTTCCTGAGATAGAGTAGGTAGGGTGTGTATAATGAAACATGAAAAATCAGGGAATTGCAAGAATCCCGTATTTTTTGCAGTAGTGCGTCTACGACACGATTTTCAAGATTACTTGCAAATGTATCCTTCAGTTCTCCTCGTACTTGAGATTCATCAGATTCATCTAAAGAATTCATGATGAATCTCATCAAGACATTTGAAGTTGTGTGTATATGAGCAGTGAATCCCAACTACACGGTTTCAACAGCCCACGTAGAATTCCTCTTGGAAAGTCCATACATACTTCACGTCAGATTTGTGATCGGGAAGTCAAAAGGAAATCGAATGAATAACGCACACGTTATGGACAGAGTTTCTCTCGATTTTTACAATTGAAGAAATTAGAGGTAATCTTCTTGAAGACTACAAGTATTTATTGTAATAACTCCCAGATTTTAAGAAGTTGTGAAATCGGGAGCCTATGGTTCTAGGACAACAATAAAATGCACAGATATTCCCTCGAATATCTCGCATTGTCAATCTCTGCAATCTTTCTTGAGAAGTGCCGACTGAATAGGTCGAATCTTTGACGATTCAGTCTATGCTCAGTTTAAACATAATTAGATTTCCGTCGTATCCCTGATAAATATTGAAACTAATAACGTGAATTTATTCATCGCCCGTGAACTGCTTCCAAAGACAAGGCGATGACATTCCAGAGAGAACAAATTGAATCAATTTTCTCCCTCGTCTGGTATTCGGATCTATCCACGTCAAGGTTAAACTATGCACAGCGTCCTATATGAAATTGTGGTCTATTCAACCATAAATTACTTTGGAGTCGTGAATATGCAAGTACGTCACGGAAAATTTGAAATGTAACCATTCAGCAATTCGCCTGTGAACTGGTGAATACGTATCGAATCAATCAGATTCATCGCCAAGCATATTTCATGTGTATGAAGGGACTTTGGGCTTGAAGTGTACATTCGACGAAATCCAATTTTGCTAGCATCAATTGTCTGAATTTCGTTAGTTCATTTCAGCAATTACGAATGTATTCATTGTCATTCGTGGTCGAAGAGACATCACATTACCATATTTTCAGGTCGAAGCATTTCTTTTAACACATCGTATTCGAGTTTTTCTTTTGTTTCGGAGATAATGTCGTAGCTGATTGAAAATGAAGAACATTCATGAATAATTCATCTGCAATATCTTTTTGTAAATCACGCGTGCGTGAAACATTATTATCTCTGTTCGTGACCGGAATATATGTCACGCAATCATTTGAATGAGAAATGCGCGAGCCTCGTTTTTAGAGAGTGCGTGAGCCTTTAGTTATGTCCCGGCTATTATGATCCAATGCCTCGATTATTCAGAAGTTGAATGGAATTTCCAGCACTCTATTATGTGGATTTTCCCCAATATCTGCCCTCTCATTAAACTTTTTTTTCCATTAGAATCCAGCTAATAAAAGATTCTGGCCACGGTACTATTCGGTGAATAATTCATCGGTAACTATTTGTGCCATGTTAATTAATTGTGCGTAGTAAATTTGATGTTGCAATCTGATAGAAGATAATTTAGAGCTGATAACGCTTGATTGGGGATGCTAGATAGCGACTTACGCGAGATGTATTGTTCGATTCTCGAATGATACTTATTATAACATTCTTTCTCTAGAGAGCTTAGGATGAGAAATGACCACGAAAGAACAAAGAGGATAGACGACTACGAATTCTGATCATAATTAATGAATCGCTCTGATATTGAGGATATGAGCTATTATCACATAAATTCACATAAATTCACTCATATTGGAGTTTGTATATTGTGCAAGTATTAGAAAGTGGTCGTGTTCTAATCCAATAACGGATTAGCTGGAAATTTTTCTCAAATTTTTTCATAGAGAGAGTTATGGTTTGTATCTGACCGTCAATCAACCAATTTTATATTCATATAATTAATTTCTTTCACTTCTCGTTCATGAGCGCTTCCCCCCTCGTGCATGATTATCCCTCTAAATATTTACACTCGGCAGTATATTATGCTTTCATACATATTGATACTATTGATTGATTGAAAACGGTTCACTGAAATCTTGGACAGAATCGGCATTGCCCCGGGTATTGTAGGTTTAACTCATTCCAAGTGCGACTGTGAGCAGAGCAACTCTTGAGATCAGTTACAGATAACGCAGCATAATCATCTTGGTTTTTATAGGTCAATTGAAGTAAATTAATTCATAAAAGCTGGGAACCGCCTTTATCAGAATTTTCAATCAGGTTTCCTTTACACGTCAAGTTTCCTCAATGAAGCGAGCTCTGATATCGCTTTTAATCATTCAAGAAACTGTACACTTGCACGGTAGGTCATTAGAGCGGCTATTCCAAAATCTGATATGTATACTTCTCATACTACAGGGTCGCGCTATTGATTGATCCAATTAATTATTTGAACTTGGCTACCGGAGGTACAAGTCAGATAACGGGCTACCGGAGCATTTATCAAGGTTGAGATGATACTCGTGTAGAGATTCGCTCTCGTATTTTGAATTCACCTTTTAGTTTCTACCGATGTGAGCCAATTATTTTCATTATTGTGACTTCAAAGCTCGGAGATGAATATCTCTTTGGCTTCAATATCGGACTTGCACAGGTATCATTACTCCGCTCAAGTTTACCGTTCATCCGACAAGTAGCACAATCGGTTCTCTCCTACATTGAGTAGAATATGCGGATAGAATTACTGTTCAATTTACAAGATTTACCGAATTCAGAACTCAGTCTCTGGATTCGTTGGTTCTCTGAAACTCGAGATAAAGATCGAGCAAGCTCTTTCCATATCAGATCGGATTCGAGTCAAATCGATTGGAGTGACTCGAGTATCATTAGTCACAATCTTTATCATCCGTTTTCACACTCCCGGTAGCTGTAATGATGATCGGCCAACGATCCTCGATTAGCACAATTGCAAACATTTCATCGGAGGTGGATTAGCAGTGCGACGCAACTTTCATCGGAGGTGGATTAGCAGTGCGACGCAACTTTCACCATTTACACGAATTACAAGTGACTCCTCGCTCTCGAGACTCGCTCCAGCCCACGATGATCACTCCCCTGTACGCGCAACCTTCGAGACACTATCCGCCATAAAAACTTCTCACCACTGAGCGCATACCGGCCATCGGCTCCTCCCATCTTTCATCATTAATTCACTCACGTCAACATCTCTCAACTCTCATCTACCTCACTCCTGAGCTACAATTATCGGGACTCACAAGAGTTGTAATCGCACGCACTCACGTAAATTGGCAAGACCAAAAAGGGCCCGAATCGAAGCAGCAAACGCATTTGAGTTTGGGGCAGAATGGGCGTGTTACTTTGGGCTAGCGTAGGATCAGCTGTCGAGCACGAGGGACATTTTCGGGACGGGGAGCACTGAACGCGGAGTACGGGGGACAATTTCGTTCGCGCTCGGCTCGCGGGCCAACGAAAACTGCGCCAAGCTCGGCTTTCGCGGGGCGCGCTGCAGGCAGACCGCGGCCCGCGACTTCGGCGCGACGCTCCGGCGCCTCTGTACACTAGCTCTTTCTCCCTCGCGGTTATTCCGCTATGACAGAGAGACGCGCGCACGTGCTCTCTAGCTCTCCAGCTCTATTTTTATAGTGCAGGAGTTTTCGGGACAATTTTGGCTATCGAGAGCGTCTCTCTGGTGCAGCCGAATTTTCACGCTGTGTTGGAATTGTACCACGGTTTTCCATTCGGTCGTTGAATGATTCTTGCTTAGGATAGTTTTGAACGAATTGCAAACAGATCCTGGCGACCTGAGGCTTATATATCGCTTTTGAAATTGGATTAATACAAATCATAGTGGGACGAGTCGATTTGGATTCTTTGAAAATTGCATTAGCTTCCGATGACATGAGAAACCTGGAGTCGCTTTCATCGAAGAAACCCTTTTGCATTTATGCAAACATGCAAACAAACGATGAAGTTAAGCGAGGGTTGAGGAATTTTCCCAACGGATCCTCATTAGATGCAGCACTTTTAGTTCTTTCCTGAGAACCAAGCCGATTTTTGAAGAGTCCAAAGACTTGTTCCGTAATAGTTCGCAGCCATCCATATGGCTAGATCGGAAGGTTATACCACTACTTCTCATTCCTCATCCTTATACTCTGAGTTGTTCACATAGTGACTGAAAATTCACGCAGTGATTGCAAATTCACTCGTTGACTGTGACGTTATACTCTTATGAAAATTTCAATTTTACGATCGCTGTATGGACTTACACATGAAATACTGTAAGAGACACCTAATTATGAATCGGATAGTCCCATCTATATTGAATCCCACAGCGTTCATCGCCTGAAAATCAGGAAATGGAAATTCGACCCCAGACTAATTGTAAGTCTGATCGTGAGAATCTTGGATGTCTACATACAAAGAGGTATATGGTCTCACAAGAAGAGTCGGAATGACGTGCCTACGTTGCCGGTAAAGGATGAAGTAATATCTCGTTGTTGCTGTCGTGAATTAAAAAATAAAGACCTAGAACGATAAGAAATAATTCATCAACTCTGACAATGGTCTGCAAATATGTTTTTTTAAGATATTGCTTTGCCATTATCACGCTCGAAGAAGAGACTGAAGAGCAAAAATCAATTGGTCTTTCCAGTGTCGAGAAAATGCACACTGATACTCTCTATGTTAGTCTGTGTCACGCGAGTCTTCGTATACCAAGACGGTTGGAGCGAAAAAGTTCGAGCTAAGGCCGATGAACATCGGGAGGCCTGCATCCCTCACGTTGGAGAAAAACCATCCAAAACTGATCCCATCTTTTGAAACTTGAAATTGAATTCTAGAAGAGCGAGCACAATTGCAAATATCGTAATAGATCCAGATAAATTGAGATAACTCATCAATAAAACAGCTTTTACACAGAAATGTTGTAGGAGTTGAATGATAATTTATGGATTGAAGTACCCCATCAACAAAGTACAAATATCCTTGACATAAATTATGCGAGAATTATCTACTAATGGTTTCGAGCTCTTTTCATACATCTTGAAAATTCTACGTTGGTAAGTGTCCAAAGTGGATCCGTGTGATAATCTTGAAGCTGTATGGTCATTCCAATGATATCGGATGGATCAAGGTCTGAATATCCTCTTCAATTGAATTATCAAAAAAAACCATTAGCCTAGCTCAAACGAAAAAGTAACGACATCTCTCTAATCGCTGTCACTTGTCAATCAAAATAATCGAGCATCACTGCCATGAATATATTTCGAGAATCAACATCTAATCGACCAAGATATTTTCGATCAAGACCACATGAGTTGCTCAATTCTCCCCGACTAAGATAAGGCCCTTGTGACTTGTGCACAGACCCGAAGCCTAAGATGTTACAGTCTGAGCGATATGAAATCGACGATCTCCCGAATCCTCAAATCCGATCTCGCGCACTCAACCAACATCCCGCGAGCTTCCCATCTGCACTCGCCAGCGTCCGACCCTCCTTGTGAACACTACACGACTAGGCACTCCAGATCAATCCAAGCTCGCGCAACGGCATCTGAGATTACATAGGCAAGCGCATACGTGCACGCTGGACCCACACGCAAACATTCACACACGCGCACACAAATATTCACACACGGGCGCACTAATTGTCCAGCGTCGGTCAGAGGGTGAGGGGATAGGTGGCGATAGATGCTCGGGGGCAGTTGACGGGCTGTATCCGTCGACGCGTCGGGGAACGGCGACGTATAGCAAGAGCCGCGGGCGGAAGACGGATGATCGCGCCGACGACGTCCCTCCGACGCAATAGGATTCCCCGCAAAATCGCTCTCCAGGCTATCCTGTGTATATAGCGTAGCGTTGGACGGGCTCGCTGGATTTTGACGAGGTGCAGTTTGGAGAATCCGGGTGGTATCTGCTCGGCGCTTCGAAATTTGCGCGCTGCGAAGATACTTGTGTTGGTGTTGCTTGCGAATCGTCGACCGTTGGGGGTTTTAGGTGGACAGAGTTTTTGGGAGGGGTGGAGGTGTGAGGCTGGAGCTTGTTCGGGCTCGAGAGTGGATCGAGGCTCGTTGAGAGCAGAGATTGCGACGGGTTTGAGGGTTCGTTAGGCATTTTTATGATTAAAGTGTTCGGAGGTGAGAATGATTCTCTGCTATTAGATTATGATTTTGAGGGAGCTATTCCTGCCTGACCAATTGATCTCAAAAGAGAATTTTGACTGGAAGTTCGGTATGCAAGATTTCTCTTGAAATTTGGGTATCACGTCGGCGTGATGGGAAAACCTCACTTCTATTCACTCCTTGGTACGAGAAAGAGGCTTATTTGTTGTCTGGTTTGAGAGAGACTTGCGCATTTTAACCCGTTCACTACTCAGCAATATCTAGCTATCAGAGGAATCAGAAAACCACTGAGAGAAGCTCATTTGGGTGTAAAATGGAAGAATAAAGTGCAATAATTTTTTTTTAAAAACGATTTAATTAGAGAAAACACATGTCCTCCACAGGAGACAAAAGTAGTGAAAACCCTCCATAGACTTGATGAATTGAGCTACGTGTGCTTTGATGTTAAATATCAACAAACATATTGAGATTCACTCAATAATCATGCTCATCAATGATCCTCATCAGATGCGAGGCCAAAATCTTCATTGGTATGAAAACATTTGAAGCAATTCCAACCGCACCTCGGACTTGTATGCTGACGTAACATTTTTCACATAAAATATGAGTTTTCTGTTGAGAAATTGATATTTATGGTTTTTTGGAATTAATATTAAATGGTTTTTCGTCCAGAGATCATTAGCTTGTTTTTTATTGCCTCTTGCTGCCCGATTCTCCTTGAATTTTCCCCTCAACGCTTGAGCCTTTTTCGACCGCTCACTCCGACGGATGGGAATAATCCGGATTTGCACGGTTGCGGCTAGCACTCTTCACTACATCGCGATTATTTCCAAGAATTATTTTATACACATCAATGTGGGTGGTTTGATAAAATTTAAAAACAACATCTTGATGTAATCGTATTCGAAAGTTTGCGTGATTACCATAGCGACCTCGAGAGGTCATTCACTACTTTTGTTCTTTGTAGGGGACACTTTTTGAGCTCATCGTCTGATTTTTCAGGGCTACGAGACGTGATCGAAGCGAATGAGATCCATTCTCTAAGGCCTCAAGTGAGTACAATATCCATCACTTTTCTCCAACGTTGAACAAGAGTTCTCTTCATGGCAGTTGAATGAAAGGTCGCAAAAGATGGGATTGAGACGCATCTCTAAATCATCGTCAGAAAACTGATATCACGAGAGTTTAAGCCGATGAATGCCCATCTTTATTCCTCTTATCATTACTTTTTGGGTGGCTGAGGAGTGTCCAACAGGTTTTTTTGGCCTAGATTATTCCATTTTCCCTCAATAAATAAATAAGAATTATTCTCCATAGGAGACAAAATAGTGAACGGTGTAATGAGTACCGAAATATTTCGTCATTAAATGCGTTCAACGAAGTATTGATGTAGAAGAATCTCCTGGTCTCTTTTTTATGATTGTTTAATGACGGAAACGCTAAAATCGAAGACAAATATATGCATGGATGTTGAGAGAATGTGTAATGATGTAAGTCATATTTGCTTTGATGTCGACTATGGCTCGCCATTATCGGGAATAATTTGATGGTTCACGGAGATCCTTGATCATGAATTGTAATTATTTGATCATTTTCGAAAGGATCGATATTGAGTGAAGAAAGTGATATGTTTTCCCTGGGCAATTCAAGAGAGCTCTTACATTCAACATTTTACAAAATGTATTCCACCAGTCAAATGTGATGAGAATCATGGTCGTATAATCCATTCAACGAGAAGTAAAATCAAACTTGGTTGCAAGAGGAACTCGACCATTACACTCCTTGGGGGAATCTTACAGTACAGATCCAAAGTTGGATACAACCGAGATTGCCATCTAAAGTTTCTACCCAGGTGTTGGCAAATCTTATTGATTCTCTCTGCAACAGGCTGAATTTGAAATGCAGGTAGCGAACTCACGTAGCTCAGGGGGTGAGGCCAAGGTTAGCTCGTTCGGTCAAAATGCTGACGCAAAGCCATACCGTCTCGAAATTCACGTGTAAAATTTTATGCAAGCGAGGAGTTTGCTGATTACAGAGAAAGATACGACCTGCTTTTACGCGAATTTCACGTTTTAATTAAGATCTCTTCCCTTCTTCCCCTTAAAACTTTGAATTTTAATCTCCTCTGTCACCAGGACTTCTTTCTTGATGGGCTCTATCTCTGTGAAATACTCACCCCAGAAGTATGAGGAATTTTATGAACATTTTAGGAAACACTTGTTCAACTATAATCCTATTATTAGATTCACAGATTTGGGGTATCATCCATCCGATGAGGAATAAATTTCCGAGTCCTTCTAACTGGCATAGTATCAATAATAATTGAGTAAGGGTATTCTACAGTGCCCCCGCCCTCCCTGCATATTTACCCAAGAATTTCGCCCGCTTGTGAATCGCGTATTTAGGATATTTGTTGCATTGAGCTAAGAAAAGTGTACACTGTGAAAGGATTGGCTCGCTCTTTTTCGCCCGGGCGTTGACGGAATTCGCAGATATATCGATTCGGAGAGAAATAGATAAGCCTCTTCCTGAGAAAGTGACCCTAATGGAAGAGGAATCCCGAGGAAAAAAATAGAAATAGAAGAGGAGCTCTGGCTCCTCAATCCGCAAGTTCCCGAGAGAGGCTGGATCGGGGGAGAAATTCGGCACGCCATGCACGTGCAACTTGGCCATCCTATCCGATGAAAATCTCCCGGGAGAATTCTCACCCACGTGTACACATTTCCGGGCCGGCTCTCTCTTGTCGTCTTATCTCAGCCGGAGCAGCTAAGCGCCCGGTTCACTTTCAATTTTTCGAATCCCGTTCCCCCGGGGCTCTCTTGCGGCTCGTTTTTCAACAATGGTATCGATTATTTCACCATTTCTCCGGTTAATCTTGATA
>JAPYYZ010003430.1:0-12561 GCA_030522705.1 Eretmocerus eremicus | reverse complement strand
AACTTCCGCAAATTTGAACAGTCACGTGGTTGAATAGCCACGGACCGGTCCCCTAAACTCTCCTTGCATGAGAGTCTCATTACGACTGCTTTTCAGTCCGAATTTCTGTTCTTCCTAACACTCGTAGGCAAGCATGCATTTTTCCAGATTTCACTAACTCTTTTTTATCGATGTTAAATCCCTATAGCTTCTGAGTGGTAATCTCAAAGCTTTGATGACGATCAATTACTCGATCTACAGACGGTCGAAAACTCTCAAATAAGGCTGATTATCCCTAAATGGCAAATACTTCAACTGTGCAATTTCCAGTAAATTCTATCAAGATTTTGTCCCAAAGAAGAAGGTTCAGATAAAACTTGTGAAATTCCAACCTTCAGGGATTGGGACGAATCATCGCTAATGAGTCAGTCCAACGAGTCGTTGGAAACGAGTCATTCATCTCATTACAGTAGGTGCATCCTCTGAGATGTCTTCATTATTATTTGCCTATTTCAATCTCGCGAAAATCTCGTCGTGGTAATTCGTGCCCTAAACTTGCGGACTATGGAGGATATTCAAACTACAAAAGCTCCGAGAAATTGTTTCTATTTCCTTTTCGACTATTATCAATGATCCCATCAAGATATTCGAATTCATTTCGTAAACGTTTTGCTTCCGCTAGCAATGTAACTTGGATGAGGTTCAACTAAGTTTGGCATAAACTTGTGTTCGTGCCATGTCTGCAAACGTCGACCGTACGCTATTACCTTTTTTTACAGTTATTCGACACACCGTTTTTCAAGTAAACTTGATCTTCAAAATGTTTCGGATGAGTTGTTTCATCAAGACATTCGACGACTCCACATAATGAAACATATATTTGACTCATCTGTTTTCACGCGGGATAGTGGGATTTTGTCAACCCCCGGAAAGGAGCGCGAGAATGACTTTCAGATGTTTTACGAGACGGGTTATTTAATGTGAGGAGCAGAGCTCAGAATCTCCTTGAGACATGAATTAGCGCCATTTTGTTACTCAACGGTGGATATGGGTACGTGCACATCATACGCGGTTTCATCAGAATTCAAGGAATCAAGCGGATCAATCGAATGGCTGGAAAGGCACTACCCATACCTCATTCAACTCGGAGAATCAGTCCGTAGACTCCTGCTGTGTCAAAAATTCAAACTCGAATTTCCATGTAGCCCCTTGTATAGTATTTATCCTGCAATTCAAATCTCTTTGTTCCACAGGTACCAATCCGAGCGCCCTCAGCGGGATGATGCAAGAGGGCAGGAGCTCAAAGTTCCGAAAATGAGAGTTGACTATGGAATGAACTCTTTCCAGAGTCAATGCTCTCGGTTTTGGAACTTTATCCCTCTCGGCATCCGGCAAGCACCAACTTTGTCGCATTTTAAAGGAGCAGTGAGAGATTTCTTGTTGACACAACCCCCACAAAAAATTGATGGGGACGCCGGGTATTTTTTCAACTTATGAGGGCTTTTCTTTTTAATTTTTTTTTTGTTTTGTGCGAACCTTGCGTGACCTCCTGTCGCGTAGATTCTCTATCTGTGATATTTACTTTAGCCCTTGTAGTGATCTGTGCTCTTAGCTTAAGTGATATGACTAGTCGCATTCTGTGATAATACTTATATCCTTGACCAGATGACTTATCTTATTTTGATTATGCGTAAATTTTGTATATGGGTTCATTCGACTTTTGCCATAAAGCAAATAAAAGGATATCTATCTATCTATCTCTCTCTTTCTGCCTCTTTCGTGCAGGTTCAACATGAATCTGGAAGACTGATAAAAAGCGCCAAAATCCGATGTGTTATCAGAACTTGGTTTTGTGCGAAAGTTACAAGGAGTATAATTTGAGAGCTCGACAAGACAGGGTGTTGATTTCCACGATAGTAATGAAGTGGAATGGCGCAATTTGTGCAGGGCCGCAGTGACCGAGAGAAGCGATGAAAGTATTACGCGGGGGAAGCCGCGAGCGGAAGGAAGCTATCGATTCGCGAGATGAGTTGCGAGAGCGCGAACGACGGTGTATATTCGGACAAAGGGAGCCGATGACGAGAAGTGAATAACGCGAGCCGCGGTGCTGCAGCTCGGCGGTGCAGCGGGCCATTGTGCGAGCCTCTACTATAATACTGTGGCAACACTTGCAGC
Organism: Eretmocerus eremicus; assembly: GCA_030522705.1. Lineage (NCBI taxonomy): Eukaryota > Metazoa > Arthropoda > Insecta > Hymenoptera > Aphelinidae > Eretmocerus > Eretmocerus eremicus. The sequence goes on along the minus strand of JAPYYZ010003430.1, from coordinate 10,407 downwards.
TAACGTATAAAAATACTGCGGCGCGCAAAAATACCCCTTGCACTCGGGACTCGGGACGAACGAGACAAATGCTGCAGCTTCGGAGCGCAGGGGGAGGCGAATAACCGGTTCGCCCGTCGCGGCTGCACACCAGATTTTGCGGAGCTTTGGGCCCGCGAGCGCAGCAGCAACATCACGCTCTTGCGGCCTGACTGTGCCTCGCCGAGCTCGAAACCGGCATCGGTGCATGTATCGTTGCCTGCACTGCACTGCCTTCCTCAAGTGCATCGCGCCTCAAGATCCCCCGACAGCAAATAAACGAAAGAAAACCCAGCAGAGCCGGGGGCCCGACTGACCCGCAACCCCAACGGAAATTATCGTAAACCATAGAAACGACTGAGGGATCGCATTTACACACTTGCAAGCGAGAATTTTTCGCGAAACCTTCAAATGGCTAGAATTTGGGAGGGGTGGATCTGGTGTTTATCGATTCTTGATCTTCGTTCGATTCATTCTGACTCGATTAGTCGGTTCAATAGAAGCTGATTGAAGTATGCGAATCCTCAGAGGTTGCACCCCTATGCGTCTCGTGATCACATTCATTCGAAAAATTGAGAGGGGAGATCTATTGAAGAGAAAACGAAAATACCAAAGCTGGGCAACTTTACAAGATTTCTAGTGTCGAACAACCTCACGCGAGCTGAAGCATTTTGTGATATAGTTTTTCATGGAGTTTGATGACAAGGTCTATCATTTCTGAACGTTTCTCCCGAATGAGATTAACATGTTCACAAACCGTTCCACCACAACTATGATACTCGAGATATGTCTAGTTGCTAGCAATCCAGTGGAGTTTTCATCCTTACATTGAACTGCCTTTCCCTAATACGGTACTGTTGGAATTATTGGTAGCTGTGAGTCACGTTTGAACCCCAGAGAATCTCCCTCGAGGATTTCGTAAAGATTTTCGACCCCATCAGCAAATTTCTTAGGTCTATTTCCTCACAGCCTAAAAATCCTCACGCTGCGTATTGTATCTGGAGTATTCTTGTAACTGCGTTGGTCAGGATTTCACTGAAATTTTGACGGAATTGAGAACAAGGTTGAAATTTGTCAGAAGCCCCGGATTTCGCTCTTGGCCACATGATTGAATATGAAGGGGTTTTCCACACTCATACCCCCAAAGCTAGATATATTTGGCTTGGAGTTTTTCGGCCATCAATCGAGGATCTTACCTGGAGTGAGTTTGAATTCGGCCCCGTTCAACCTTCGGGGAGCTTTTTATCAACGTTTTCACTAATCTGCCCTTATACTTATTGGATCGTCCTAAAGATACTTATCAGGGTATTAACGAAGTTACTGTATCTTTGTTTCGAGACTCGACCCTCCGAGTTTTTGAAGAATATTCCAACCTCCTCAGCCGTTGAGATCCCGCTCATTATATTTACGGAAGCAATGACGGACCTGCCATAGACAAATGAGCCATTTCTAATGACTCAGGGACTTGAGATACTAGGAATGACTCATTTGAGGAATCACTCATTAGAAATGATTCATTAGTAGAATCTGAACTAGTATTCAATAATCAATGAATCGCATTGAGTTTTCGTAATCTGAATCCGAGTATGTAACACATTTTTTCAATAAATTTTTCTTGTGAGTCTTTGCCAAATGAATAATTTCCAACGAGTCATTTGTCAAAATGAGTCAATTGTAGTGTCTCAAATCTCTGAGTGATTGGATTTTAGTCATTATTTATGCAGAGGGATCGCATCAAAAATCGCATCTTACCCGTACCTCTTGAGGAGCTCGAACTGAGAAATGAGCAATATACCGAGCTTTCCATCCCGACTCTTAGACTCCTACCGACGGGGATTTCGGCGGGCGATCGTATCGGGAGCCTGCCCGAATTTCCGAGTCCATTCGCGACATTCCGGAAACGCGAGTCGGCTCGGCCGAGGGCGACTTCGCGACCCTCGGGAGACAGTCGCGAAGCGCGACGAATCGGGTGACGCGCGGATCCCTCGGCGGATCCGGATCGACGAGGCCGCGTCTCACGGGGCGAGAGCCGCGGGTCCGCTCGTCTCTTTAAAATTCGGCGGCCACCCGAGCTAGCGGCGAGGAGCGCGTAAATTCGAGTCGTTGGCCCATCGCGAGTCGGCGCTGCGAGCAATACGTGTCGCGATTAGCCACGGGCGTCAGCGGCGAGCGTCCCTCCGACGTGTCGTCGCGTCACGGGCGCCCCGATGCGCACCTAATCAAATTAGACGTCTGGCCCGCGACCGGCTCGCACGCTCGAGCGCTCGATCCCCTGCGCAGTCCGTTTGCACTGTGCGCGCTCAATCGAGCTCGCGCGGCGCATTGCAGCACATGTCGCGAGACACTCGCGCCGCACGTGATGTGCCATGGGCGGTCACGCCGTAACTCGCTCTCTGGACTCGTTTTGCGCGCGCAAGCTCGTTAAATTTCAGCCCCATATCTCACCGAGGGACGCGCCCGTCTCCGGGCGGCGCGTTAATGCAAATTGGCCCGCGGAACTCTGGCGCGTCACTCTGCGACCAACAAGGGAGATGAGAGAGAGAGAGAGAGAGAGAGAGAGAGAGAGAGAGAGAGAGAGAGAGAGAGCTAGGCCCGATCGACCGACGCAGACTTTTGCGCTTCGAGACCATAAAATTTTTCGAGACCGTGAGCAAGTATGTCTAACAAGAGTAGTTTTACTGCGCCCGCTCGACCACCGCCTCTTGACTGTTGGCACCGGATCCGAGTCTTCTGCGTGCGTGGCGCGCTCAAAAATCGACCGACTCTTTGTTCGAGGTTTCATCGGTTCCGCGGACAGAGAAAGGCCCGGCACAGTCAACTGCCTATCCGTTCCCATGCATCCGCATGCACTGCCAACATATACTCCAACCCGCCCTTGGTGCAAGTGAGCGCGCGGAGAACTGCGGTCATTATTAATCTCCTGATTTTGCATCTTAGGTATACATCCGTTAGGGGTGCTACCATGTAACGATCCTTGTCGTCACAGGCAGCGAGCGATGTGTAGAGCATTGCAGCAATCTTGCAAACAATTTATCATTCCTAGATCGCAAAGCTCGACTTTCTTCAAAGTTTAATATCCAGTACAAACTAGATTACTTATCCGAAATGATTCATCCCAACGTCAAGATCACACGACTAATTCAAAAAACCTTGGAGAGACCTTTCAAAATGATGGGATTGTGTCGAGCTCAAGTTAAAGTTTGTGATAACTTATACAATGTATAGAATCTAGATAAGTTGAACCTCAAGGGACCGAAATCCTTTTCCGATTTATAAAGGCTTCGAGTTAGAGAGGTGCGGCCTAATGATATTCCGATTCAAAGAATCGAAGGACCCACCCGGCTCATGAAGGTTTTCCACCTGAAAGGGCTCACGTTATCTAGATTCTACTGTATTTGTAAATTTTAAGAGCTGTGGCCATGCGTTATCGTGCAGAAATCCAAAATAAATGAGATTTTCGTAATCATGATCAATTTGCCACGGAGTCCGAGTGTCAGATACGCGGAATGAGGATCTATCTTTGTGCTAATGAGATACCTTGGAGTACGAAACGCGGGCCGAGAACGGGTGTATGTAAGTACACGCAACAGGTGTGCCTCATTCTACGCTCGCAGTAGGCTTCAGAATACTATCGTGCAAATCAAGACCTCACAAATCAAAACTTTTTCCGTGGGCAGACGGTGAAAGGGTTGATCAAAAGAGGAGAGGGTGAAGTCCTTATCGACTCGCGTGGATCGGGAAAGTTAGAGATCATAATATTGTACTCCCAATGTATAAGAATTTTCAAGTACTATAGGGGTCGTGTGCACAAACTATGTACACGAACTTGGGCTATTCTTTGCTCTTCTATTCCTTGGACTTGAATAACTATGTAGCTTTCACCGATAGCTAGAAGATGCAAATCATATTTTATTGCTTCGTTTTTTACATGAGTTTTCAGAGCGAAATCTAAGACGTAGTGTTTTTTGAAAGGATTTTGTAAGAGTCATGCAAGAATTCATTTAGTTAGTCCTCGTGGTTCACGACTGTAGGGGACAGTCGATGAAGAGTTGGTTTCTCTGAGGATGGTGCACATATGTTATTCTGACGAAATTGTCCGTAAAACGAAGAACGGACATTGCGTGGGGATGTGATTTGAGTTGTGGAGAGCGTCATTGTGTGGGGCGTCTGGGTGCAATCATTGCTTACGACGGGCTCCGTTGCAGCGAGTGCATTGCACCCCGGCTCGGTGCGAGACTCTTCGACGCGAGCAAACGGGGGCCGGAGAGCCGAGGGGGTGCCTACGCGCGATCGCGGCTCGCGTTTGCAATGCGCGCACATACTTGGGACAGGAGCGCGACGCGCAGAGGGAGGAAGGGTTGCGGAGGCCATTGTACGCCCGGCTGCAGAGGTGAATGCCTCGTGTGTCCGGAGCAACGTGTGAAAAGGAGCGGACAAAGCGCACACGCACGTATGTACGGGGCCCGCGGACGCCGAGGATGTGCGCGCGCGCGCATCGCAGAGATGGGATGGGCGACAAAAAAGGCAAAAGCGAAACGCGAGGTGGGCACGAAAAAAGTGCAAGCGGTGAATTTCTCAGCGCGAGACGCGAGAGGGGCCAGTTTTAAAGGGCCCTCTCTGCTCGCGCTCGGACTCGCATCGCCGCCCGAGCCCTCGAGCTGCTCGGGCCGCGCATTGTCGGACGCCGACTCGCAGACGGGCTCGCCCTCGCCTCCCCCGCGCGCGCCACCGCGGCTCTCGCTTGACCTCGCGCGACCCGAGACGCGGCTCGTGAGAAGCTCGCGCCGGAACGGTGGCTTCTCCCCGAGCAGGACCGCTCGAGATTTTGATATTTAGCCCCGAGACGATTGCTAATGTGTAGCCAAACCTCAGCACCCACGTCCACGAGGAATCGCATCCGTAGTCTTACTTTGGTCCCACTTTTGGTCCTTCCATCTCAAGTCACGAATACGTGACAATCAGAGGAGAGCTGAGGGCGGAATTAGTTGACTCGTGACGGGTCCGCTCAAGCAAAACTTTGACGATTTCCTAAAAAGTGGTGTCCAAATGAGACGAGAGCATCTGGTGCTTTATCCAGGTTTTGAGCGGAGTCAGGCCAGATAGTCATCGATTTGCCACTCGCTTGCGCTCTCAAAGAAACGGCAATGGGCGCAAGCACATAAAAACGAGTAGCGTGGCTCGCATTTTTATCAAAATACCCTCTGAATGATTTTTAAGAGCACTTCTAATGTGATGGGTGTTGAAATATGTTTGTGATGTGTACAGATCCATGAGGAGCACTCGTAGAACTATCTTCCGGCATTGTATGTAAACCCGTCGAAGCGAGGCTCGTCGCATGCTGCACCGCGTATGTTATCTCGCGACGAGGCACATTCTTAGGGTCGCGAGCATGTACGTCTCTTTTGACAATTCTGGCCGCATCCTTGCCGTCCGAGTTTGCGAATAAAGCGAGAGAGAATGAATTGAGAAAGTCACGCCTTTTACTTAGATTTCAGGCACATTTCACAGTCGCTCGGGCCACTGGGGTGCCTGAATCAGTGTATTACAGCTCTTCCCAAAGTGAAGTGGAACTATTAGATTGACGAGGGATCTTGAAAAATGCCAAGTTGCAAAATGAGACTTGACTCGAGTCGCTCGGAGGTTTACTCATGCTGCACTACAGCAATTTTCAGATCGAATGTGCAAACTCTAGAGCGACTCGAGTCAATTCTCATTTTGCGTAATACTGCGACCCATGGGCCCCAGTAGCTCGAGTAACATCGGAATACCTAAAATCTACTTACAATCGCGATTTTCTCGATTTGTCCTCTGCTACTTCAATTGTAACTCTGGATCCCTGCAAAAGGGCCATTCTCAAGCCCGCGCTGGACCGAGTTCGAGTCCAAAAAGTTGGCGGATGCATGCCTCGCGCATCGCTACTACAGCGAAATCCTCGAAAATGTGCCTCGTCGCGAGGTAACACGTGTCAGCGCGGCAACAGGCAACGAGCCGCGCTTCAACAAGTTTATGTGCCGGGAGACAGGTCCGCCAATGTTTTTTATGGATTTATGCTCATTGAGAACATGTTCTATCACCCACGAGGGTTTTTAAAAATTATTCAGAGGTTGTTGTGGCGAAAGGGCTATGGCCGCACCGGGCTTTTTCATGTGGACGAGCCGTTGTGATCCCCCCGATTGATCGATTGATCATTCAATCATGCATTGCGGGTAGCGCCCGTCGTAGGAGCGACGAGGATACACGTATCACCAAAATTTTAGCGAGTTTTCACGCCAAGGGAGACCAAAAGACTCGGGCGAAGAATCGGCACTCGCGAGAGAAGCAGGATGAGAAGGATGACGAACGGCCGTATCGCAAGTCTGAGTCGCGGCCACTAGTAATTTCTGCATCTCGATTGCGCACGAGGGATGGGCGCGTGAGCAGAGAGCCAGGAATGCCTCAGGTGAGAAGGGAAAATGAGCGGCCGTTGTCGTTCCTTCCTCGGCTGTTGCATACATTATTGTAGCGCTGCATCCACGGCCGAACGAGAAGCTGTACTGCATGGTACTTGGAGAGCAACGGGTTTGCCGAGGGGAGCAGCCTGGTGCAACGCGCAGTGGCTGCGGCACCATCTCGGCTGATCTCGAATTAGCACGAGCTCCACCCTCTGCAACTCGTGTCCACAAATTTCCCATTCGTCATTTTCATGGAGGAAGGAAGTTCGATTAGAACGAGATCGACTGTACAAGCTTGGGCGTTGCTAGGAAGACGTGCTCAAGTACAACTTGCTGGACGCGAGGTAAGAGGGCCGTTTGAGCGCGGACAAGAAATCGAGACAGCTCGTTGGATCTGGTCGGGCGGAATCGCGCAGATATTGCGCTGCCTCGGCGCGTAATTCAAGAGCCCGGATACCCTCGCTGCCCTCGGCGAGCTCAAAAGGCTCGGTGCAGCGTGTATAACGCGTTTCGGAGAGGCCAGTTGCTCGCCGTCTCGGGAAGCGGGTCCGCCGCAGTGGCAAATCGCGCCCTCGCACCCGACCTCGTCCGCTCTTCGCTCGTCCGTTGCGACGCCTCCCCCGTCCCGAGTGAGGCACAAAGCATCGCAGCCGTGCAAAATCCGTGCACGACGAGCCCGACAGAGGGCGAACGTGGCCCAACTGCATCGCAGCCAAAAATCGCCCAACGTCATCCGAGCTGATCGGCTCTAAAATGCGCATCGCGTGCCCGCCGAAGCTGCATCTCCCAACGCAGATGCAGGCCGATGCGCGAAAGTCCACCCGATCCTCTCGGAATTATTCGCGCGGAATATAATAACTTTGTGTGGGTTGCTCGGTCGCAAGTATCGCGTGACGCGCTCCTCCCCGCAGCAGTCTCTCCTCATCGCGCGTGCTTGCGGGGGTGCCGCTTTGCTGTCGCCGCAATGTACCTATATCTCGCGATTTACGCATCCCGAGCTGCATTGGCCACTTCGTTCCCTTCGAGCATTACTCTCCGAGGCCAGTGAACGTCCAGCAGCGCTCCTCTTCCCGCAAACCGTGACAGCTCCTCGCAACGAACGCTACTCTTGAACTATCCTCACTCGCGCCGACGGAACTCGCTTTGACAGGATCTAAGCGGAGTTCAATACGAAAATTAGGTGTTTCCAGTGAATTTGAATGTTTTCAGAAAGAATGTATGGACGACCGAGAAATATATCATGTATAACTTTTGGTCGCAGGTCCCTGTCAAAGTCGTTATTTTCATCGCACTAACATATCAGACTCGTGGAAATCAAAGATGTGATCGAAACTCTTCGTAGTAGAGCTTCTCATTCTTCTTTTTCTGTTCGTTATCCTATTCTCGCTCAGAAGAATTCACACAACGTCGCGCCGAAATGATAAGATATCAGAGATCTTTTCAAGATACTATTGTCAAACTAGGAGAAGAGTAATTGCATGAAATCTCGATTGAATGATAGGAGAATATCGCCATATGGTAGCATTGGATGATTCTAATGGATGAATGTAAACTCGCTCGGACAATGAGACCGATTCAAAACCTAGTTGGCCAGTTGCCTTCATTGCCGACAGTTAGTCCAGAGATTGAAAAATTGAGAGCCTCACAGTTTGCACGATTTTAGTCATAGAATAGGTTTTATGATGAGAAGCCTATTTGTGTGCCACAAACTTGCACAAGTACAAAAATTCTCCATCAGACTATGAATTTCGTATGAATCTTAAGGATCAATTTCTTCTTTATCGACTTTGCTCGATAAGTACCCTCTCAGTTCCGAGGCGGTCGCCTATGTAACTATGTAAAGATGAGTTTAAGCATTCGGACGCATTTTCAGCATCGGAAGCACGGATGGATGATGACTCTAGTCACCTCGATCGGCCGTATTTACTTAGGTCGAATGGCTATCACTTGACCGTAGCAATGTGAGATACATACCAAGGGAAAAAGATAGGGAAACGGTCGGGCAGTTTCAGATGGGTTTTTCTAAATATTCCGACGGTTATCCGAGCATTTTTCATGGGGGCGATTCTCAGATTATATGCAGTGGGTGACAGATATTTGACTCGAGCAAATACAGTCGAACGAAATGAGGGAACTGAACCGTTCGTGGATGACTGCGCTTGCAGTCAGGAGAAAAATGTCGAAAACATGAGTTTGTTTTCGCTAAAATTACACACAGGGGAGTTTACGATTTGTTTACTCTTAACAATAAATTTGAGGAGTGATTCGAGCCACAGTACGTCGGAAATTTTTATTGTCCGACCGAATGATGGTAGCTCAAAAATAGCAAATTTTGGAACTTTGGGAATTTTCCCCGAGAAAATTATGCATTTTTATGAGAAATTCGTAAGAACCTTTTCTGTTCAAAATTTGCCAGAGAATGAGGGGGAAATAACAGATTTGAAGCAAAATGAGTATTTTACGGTTGCTTATAAGAATTTGTTTATAACAATTCCCTACCTTTGTTTTCGACTATCCACCATCAAAGTTCGTAGTCAGCGGGGGGACAAAGAAGAAAGAATCCATTAAGTTTTATCCGGAGACACCCGAAACGATGAGGAGCCCGGCCTGGTCCCCGTACTATTAAGGTTACACGCATTCTTATGGTTTGTCCAGAAGAAAATCACGCATGCAGGTGCAGTTAATCGGTAAAGTGATCGATCCGTACTTGAGGCAGAAATTACTATGATCACTCAGTGCCTTCGTCTGAAAGCTGCCTATCTCTACCTCTGCGCCGTCAGCAGTTCCAGCTTCGTTGGGACGCCACTAGGTGGCGACGTGTCTTTCTCGCAATGGAAGAACTGTTGTCTCGGATACAGTAGGAGGTCTGACAGACTCTGTCTCCTCGAGCTCGGGGATTATGAGTACTTGGCGAAATACAGAATACTGCGTCCACACGGTTGAATCTTTTCCTGCTACGTCCAAAGCCATTGCTTGCTTATTTCTTCGTGGCGATTAAGTCTCGATGCTTTGAATAGCACGTAACACAGCTCAACAGTGTCACGAAATTTCTTGACGAATATTCTAAGCTTCTGCCTCTCCGGAATGGCAGAGTGAATCTAATTTAGTCGGCAGTTTCACCCTGAATAGACTTTGAGTGTATTCAAATGAAACTGGAGCCAGCCTCTTTGGCCTTGTGCTCGGAGACAATCAGTTCTGCAACTTCTTTCGAGAACACTACTCGCACGGTTGACTCGATATCTGCTTGCTCCATTCCTCTATGGGAGTTTGGACTTGACGATACCTTGTATGGCATATTCCTTTGTATTGTCGCAGAATCTCTTTACAAATGATCTCAATTTCTCCCTCTCCGGCTTGGTAGCATGACTCTTGTTGAGTGTGAAGTTTTTTTCTGGATAAGCTCGGAGTTTATTTGAGTTGAACTCGATCCAGTCTCCTTTGTCTACAGCTCGGAGACAATGAGCTCTGCGACTCCTTTCACGAACACCACTCTCACGGTTGATTCTATATCTGCTTGCTTCATTCTGCCCGGGCAATTTGGACTTGATGATACTTTGTGCCGCACATTCCACTGTATTGTCGCAGAATAGTCTGGAGATTCCTTCTGAATGAACTTTCGAGTTTATTCGGGTTGAACTCGATGCAGTCTCCTTTGCCTCGAGCTCGGAGACAATGAGCTCTGCAACTTCTTTCACGAACACCACTCTCACGGTTGACTCTATATCTGCTTGCCCCATTCTGCCCTGGCAATTTGGACTAGACGATACTTTGTGCGGCACATTCCACTGTATTGTCGCAGAATTTCTTGATGAATAAGCTGAGTTTCTCTCTCTCCGGTTTGGCAGCATGACCCTCGTTGAGTCTGGAGATTCCTTCTGAATGAACTTTCGAGTTTATTCGGGTTGAACTCGATGCAGTCTCCTTTGCCTCGAGCTCGGAGACAATGAGCTCTGCAACT
>JAPYYZ010003427.1:0-11620 GCA_030522705.1 Eretmocerus eremicus | reverse complement strand
AAAAAGCCGGCTTGAAATGTATAAAATTATATATATGTATATATTACGTCTACAAATTTAAAATACCCATTGAAGTATTTAACAAATTTAAAAGTTGATTTATAAATTGGAATAGAAGTCCAAGGTCACTGTCCACACACAGTACTTTCATAGTCCAAAAGATGTATTACAAAATTGAACGCCAAGAACAATGGCGCATGAGCTCTCATTGTTGTTAAGTACATACTTAATTACTGAATATGGATAACATAAAAGTGCACATGTAGATATGAGTTGCTTTCTTAAAAATTAGAGTATCACTTTCTAAGTCTCTTGGATGCTGTTATTGTGACTCCTTGGTTCGCACAGTGATTAACATAGTCTGTTGTAACATGATTGCGACCATTTTCTTTGTTGGTCTCCGAGCAACTTCGCTTACGCTGACCAGTGGGGGACAATTGCTTCAAACATTCGACGTCGTTGAATACAACTTGTGCACCTCCACCACTTGTGGGTAAAATATCGCCCTGAGGAAAAAATTTGAAATCAACTTCTGAATCACAATTTTTCATGACTATGGAAACTCTTGTTAAATGTGACAGTTTGCTTGCTCACTTTGTATAACTTCGTCTCGAGTTCTCCCTCAGAATCGTGATTTTGGGCTATGAGACAGTACCTCGAAGCTCCGTCAGTAATTTCTTTGGGACTAGTGAGTTTGGTAATGCTTCTCTTCCGCCTCATCAGAGGCTGCAGTACTGTACCAACGGGAACGAGAGTTTCCGGTCTGTGATCGACCCATCTATCAGCACTTTGCGATCGTCTGTATCGCGGATTTGATACGCCAACTTTGTCCTTTCGCGATCGCACGTCAATTCGTCCGGGAGTTTTCGTGGCTGACGCCGGCTGCTGCGAGTCCTTATCATCCCTCAGCACCGGTATCGTATCGTTTTCATCACCAAGGATTTGCTTGACCAGACGTAGCTTATCTTCTTTTTCCCTCATTTGGTGCTACATAGTTGATTGATATTTATTAATTCAGGAAAAATAACTTTCACTCTCGCTTCAAAATGATTTGACATTCATCTAGACGATGAAGGATCGGCGAAAAATTTGAATGTGCTATTTTTCGAGAATCCGAAAACTAAAAAATATAACATACCTGAAGATGTTCACGTTGTGCTTTCAACTTCAATTCGAGTTCTTTATTCATTTTGTCAGTTTCATGCTGAATTTTATTTGTATACTTTTGCTTCACTCTTTGTTTATCAATGGCTCGTTGATTTAATGCCATATCTCGATCTCGTAACTGTGAAATGAAATAGATTGACATGCACTCAAAAATTTCCACATTCAACACCCAAATATATGAAGATGATCTCGTCACGCTATGAGTTCACTGCTCAATAATGGCAGGGTGAAAGATTTAGATATGATCTAAACCGGTTGAAAAATTTGATGAATCATTCAACTGATGAGGTCGTCAAAATAAATAATGTGCTTTGTTGATGACAAATGCAAATTTGGTCACTGTTAATTTCAAGTTCTTTTTCCATCATTTGTTTCAAGTCTTCATAAAATTTTAAATGAAATGCTCATGCTCAAGACCTTATTCGCCAATCAATCGGAATATGGATTTGGAAAACTGCGATCCAAGGTACTCATACACTTTACTGGAGAGTCATGAATATCCTATAAAAATTTTCAAATAAAAATTAGATAAAAGTGGAAAAGTTGAGCATTCACCTCTTGTTGGAGACTTCTAATGGTATCATTGGCTGAATTCAATTTGCGTAATAGACTCTCAATTTGTGTTTCGGTTTTACACATATGATCCTCCAACACAGTCACCTGAGAACAATGAAGAAGTAAAATTGAGTCGTCGATACAAGACCTCCTGTTTTATTCAACTTTAACTACCTTTTTCTTTTGTTGCGAGCCTGAAGCTTTCAATGTTGCATTTTCGACTTTGAGATTCATGTTCTCTTGTTCCATTGTTAACAACATTTTCCTGAAGTCATTTTCTGCAGAAATTGTCAAAGAATAATAAATCAAGACTCAATAAATTTTCTTCAGTACATCTTGTTAAGACTCACGTTTTTGCTCCAAATCTGCTCGAAGCGAATTCTTCTTGTTTATACGTTGCTCTAAGAAATTCATCAAAGTCAAGATAATTTGATCATTATGAGGATTTTGAATTTCTAGTTCTGGGAAAGATCCACCAAGGCTGTGGATTTAAAAACATCAGATTATTGCATGAATAACAATTTCAACTTGTTCCATTGGCTGTGAGAAAGTACCTGTAGACTAGACCTATATCAATTTCTAAATCAGCTGCTTCCACACGCCCTTCTTTTTCCAATCGACTCCTTGCTTCTTTAAATATCTACAAAACAATTAATCAATTCCAATTGTAATCATTTGGAAGTTTTCTTAATCAAGCTTTGATAGAATCCAAGACCTGGAGATTACCTTATTTGCTTGACGTCTTCCTGGGGTAAATCCAAGATCTATCTTAGTGACAGTTGGCCTAGCTACTTGAACTTCTTGCGATAATTCAGCGAATTTCATCACTTGCTGTATTGAGAAGTGAGAATTGATTATAGTTATGTATGAAATAGATTGTTTAATCACTATGAAGCTTTCCTCTCTCAAAGTCATCAGTGGCAAAATTTTTCAAATATGATTAGATAAAATAAGAACGAGAAATTAGATACTCACCACTGTCTCATCATAGTCATCTGCTCTCGGGTTAACGCAAACAATCATGCGAACCTGACCTTCACCATCAAAATAATTTTTGAAGAGATGCGTGATTTTTGATTGTCGGTAAGGCACTATTTTATTTGCACCTTGCATTTGATTTTCACGAAGTATCTCTAGGCAAGAACGTAGGGTCATCAGGGAATTGTTGATATTTCCTGCCTCGCGCAAGTGTTGGCCAGTCGTCTTTGCACGATTTGTACGTTCACTTCCAGCTAAATCAACTAGAGACAGCTGGCTCACTACCAAGACCCGTTTGTCCTGGACCACCTGCTCACCCTCACTGTCCAATGGAGCCTGAATAATATGGAACATACACAATCCAAAGTAGAGCTCTCAGTAAACAATGTTCAAACAGATCTACATTTTTCCGTTTGAAGTAGCGGTCAAAACTGCACATTTCATGAACAGTCACAGTACCTGAACAAGACGAATCGTGAATACGCTGTGGGACCTACTGGAGTCTGCATTCAAAGCTGTCGATTTTATGTGTCGTCTACGTTGCCCACGTTGGAAAACTTCAAATGCTTCATCAGAACTCTTGACTTCAAGTTCGGTCACAGCATGAACATACATTTTCTTGTTCCCATCCTCTCTGACCATTTTGCTTTGAAGGGCTCTGAAAATTGGGATTTATGTACAACATTATCCATGGATTATCGACTATACTAATTCAGTATGTTTCTTACTTTGTTCTGGAATCGTCTTTTTCAAGAAGATCATAAACGCTGTTATTATACATCTCCACATAAGTTACAAATACAGCATACACATAATCAGGATCAACACTAACTGTCCTTGAATCATTAATTTCTTTCATCATTGCAGTATTACTGTCACTATCACTATCAACTTTGCGCCTGGAAAAAGTATTATATTCAAATTAAATTAAATAAAAATCTCACATGTTGAATTTGCAAAAGGAATACTTACGATCTAGGAGTTTTTGCGTTACGAGGTGTTGAGAGACCTGTGTGGTATTCATTTTGCCTCTCAATTAGAGCATCTGTTTCACTTTGGATATCAAATCCATTCAATTTATCTGGTTTGAAAATGAATTTCTTAGCTTGATAGTTAGATATACTATTGAAAATTACATCTAAACATCTAGGCATTATTCCACTGTCGTTTGACTTTCCCATCATGGTGTAAGTCTTTCCACTCCCTGTCACTCCATAGGTGAATAAGAGACTATTCCTTCCATGAACTAAGTTATCCACTAATGGCAGAGCAACTGTTTGAAAAATGTCCCTTTGGTTCACACTCTCAGGGAATACTTGAGTGAATGTTGTTTGAATCTCTCTCTGAAGACCATTCCGATAATTTGCTGCTGATTCTGGAGGAGTCACAACAATAGTCGTGTCTGATATAACTCTCAAACATGAAACATCGTTGGGAGACTGCATGGGCCTCAACCGACAATAAACTTGAACAGGATCACGAGATGTCATATTGTTTGGTGGTCTTGATCTTGGCAGTTTATGAGCCGATGAAGGGGCTTGTTTACGTCTGAAAATAGTTAGATGCTATAGCACTAAAGCCCGAGTAAGGACACTTTTGTAAGAAAACTTTGAAAGATGATGTCATTTGGGATGTATATGATCAGGAGAATTAATTGGATAGTTAGAAAAAGTGCCGCCGGTTATGTCGTTCTTTATCAAATTTCTACCCAATACATTTTTCTACTACACAGCATTTGAGATGTATAGGTTAGATACGAAAGAATCTTGATTCAACTTACGCAGAATTCATCTTTCCTAGATCTGATTACTTGTTCAGGTCGCTGAAGTGACCGTCGTCAATCAGGTCGGGGAAGATCTCCGAAGAGCGGAGTAAATTTGTTGATACTATAGAATAATCACTGTCATTTCGCTGTCAAACAAGGACTGTTGTTGACATACAAGGGCCAACCGTCCGAAAATTCAAATTGCAGTTTGGCCAATGCAAATCCATTCGGAGCAGCGCGTGCGCAAACGAGGTTATATAGGGTCCCTAGTCTAGGGACCCTGACCCTACTTCAATAAGGTTGACCAACCTTACCCGCTAAATTCAAATGTATTTCTTTGTTGTCAAAGAAACAAAGCGTTATTCTCATTCTCATTTCCTTGGATCACTAATCAGTAACCAATGATAATTAATGCTCATGTGATATTCATGGTGTTAGCACATCAGATCTGAGATGAATATGGAACCCCCAGAAAAAACTATGTTTGTATTAATTAGAAATGCAATAGAGATTGATAAAACTCAACTCGTCTAGTCAAAATTCGACCCCAAATCGACTCAGATAGCAAAGATAGTATATCAACAAACTTCAAGGACCGATCCCTGGCCTACTTCTGAATAAAGCAAGATGTCCTTACCACGAGCCTTCCCATGATGTGCTCAATCTTTTCATTAGCTTTTTCCTGATGGGTATGGG
Organism: Eretmocerus eremicus; assembly: GCA_030522705.1. Classification (NCBI taxonomy): domain Eukaryota; kingdom Metazoa; phylum Arthropoda; class Insecta; order Hymenoptera; family Aphelinidae; genus Eretmocerus; species Eretmocerus eremicus. The sequence continues at coordinate 6,459 of JAPYYZ010003427.1, read as the reverse complement.
GGTTGGAGAAATACAATGAGAACAGTTGAACATTTTTTTATTATGTAAAGAAATACATTGTTACAGCACTCGATTGCCAACGAAAACGAGCGCATCAGGACAAAATACCCGTCCATGGTATTAAGGTATTTGAACGTCGTGGAATGTGATGTCAGAATCATATATGGTTCGTATATACATATATATAGATAGACTTCTATCATGGACTGTTGTCGTCAGCTGCTGGTCTCGCTGGTTCAGTGGTCCTCTGCTGTGCGTGTCAACACGACAACAAAGTGTCGGCTATTTATTATTGTCGACATCGTGAATGATCAACGGAGCCTAACTTAGAGCAATTGAAATCTCAAAAAATTGACACGGAATACGTGCGGCAGCTGTTGCTAGATAGAAGGTAAAGTGTCGATGCTGTGCCCGGGACGAAAACGTTAATTTTTCGCGCTCTTGAGTTTGAGTCTTGCTGAATCTCATTACGTAAATATACATCATCAGCATGAGTGTTGAAGTTGACATCCTCAAGAAAAAATAGGTCATTTTCGACGGTTCTTTCCAGGTGCTTGATCGAAGGAGTGATTTGAGAATGTGCTCGTTTGGTTCAAGTGTTGAGTGAATTTCTCAAGTGCTGAGCTCATTCTCTCGCTGTCGGCCAGAGGAAGGTTTGCTGATGCCTCCTAGGTTGTAGCTACCCTGGAGTGATGACGACTTCCTCAAGCATGACTCGCATTGTTCCTGAATTTACCAGGGAGCGGTCGTGTAGTACCCCCTTATTTGCATCAGCCACACATTGATTTGAGGTTAGTTGAGTTTTAATTTTAATTTTTATGGGTAAAAATATCAGTTTTTGTAAGCTCACATAAGAATTATTGAGTAGAGTGCATTGAAATGAAGTTGTGTTCAGAAAAGATGTATCATATTTTGGATCGTATGGGATTATGACGAGTTGAATAATCTAGAGATGTGGGACTATCAGCGATCAAATCACAGAACTTCAGGGCAAAGAAATAGTGTCTCCCAATGAATGCTCTTTCTGTAACATTTGAACCTAATATCTTCTTTCTGAAAAGGTGTAAAAAATACTTCTAGTGTTTCACAAGAGAAATAAGCAAGCTATGTACAGTTGAACATGACATGTTGTGTCCACTATTCATACAACTTTTCTATACTAAATTAGAGGTACAGTGTCTGAGTGAAACAAGTTTTCTTTGATCGAAATTCAGATCCCGCTAAGTCTAGTATTGCAATGATGATTGGAGAGGCCTCATGATACCATTGTGCAATACATATTTTTGTGTTCATAATTGGTCATAATACCATGAAAAGAAGAATGAAAACTTGTATCCACTTGATATGAAAATACAGGACTACAGATTAAGAAACAGGAATAAAAATCATTTTGGTACATATCAAAGTACAGGCAAGATTTCCATCAAAATTGGATTTGAAACACTCCATTACATGCTTACTTTGCCTTGAAAAAGATACTATTTTCCGGTTGAGCATATTTCATATAGAACAAGCATCTTCCTAGATTGTCCATGGAATGGCTCTTTCGTTATACTCTCGAGTTGAATGTCTTGAAGTAATTATTCAGATAGTGTGTTGACCACAAGCTGAACACTCCAAAAAATTGTGAATACGTAATTTTTTTAATCGAACAATTTCTTTCAGAGCCTGCGGCTGCCGCAAGGATAATGAACGCTCGAACGCAGCTGTTTGAGCTGAGCATGGAGGGCCACCAAGTGGACGAGGCCGTCGCGAGCATATTCCACACCGTGCTTTTTCACCGCAGCCTAGGCAAGTTCACGTACAAGGACGACGCCACGGGCAGCTACTCTGTGGGCAGCGTCGGCTACCAAGACGTGCAGTGTGACTTCATCGACTTCACGTACGTTTGCTGCTCGTCGGAGACGCTTGATAAGGCTCTCAAGTCCAAAATATCGAGCTTCTCACAAGCGCTACGGTCCCACGACAGCCCGGGATCCGGTCAGATATCCCTAGAGTTCTTCCAACGCAAGCGTCACACCATACCTTTCTATAACGAGTGCATACCCTGGGAAGTGTGGACCTTGAGGCTCGAGCTGCTCAAGCTCGCCACCGAAAACGAAAGACAGCTCTGCCGCGAGAAGCTCAGTGACATGCTTACCGAAAAAATAATCTACGTAACCGAGCTCATGAACAGACCGCACTATACGCCGAGAGTGCCCGAACGCCAGGATCTCGAGCTCATATTCGACACCTCCTTCGAGGACGTGCAACCATATCTCTTTAGGACGGCGTTCTTCACGAATGGGCCCAAGACCACGACCGTTGGATCCACGGTGAGAAAGCTCTTCAAGGAGACTCTCAGCATGTAGTCGAGGCGTAGTTACCTGTTGATGTTGTTGCTGTTACTTCGACCAGTCGAAGATGGGACGTGTGCATTGCTTTCACCGGTAAGCAGCACATCGTGGAAATAATTCCGTGGATTACAACTCAGTCCTACTTGTGTCCCTTGGTTTGAAAAATGTTAAATCAATCGAGACTGAGGTCAGTGACGATAGACCCATACCTTGACACGAGAGCTGTGAACTACAAAATATTCCCGTACCACGCAGTTAGCTCTCAAACTTACTTGAAGCTTCGAATCAGACTTTTTGTACTACAGAAAAAAATGTTGTTGACGCCGAATCAATGTGACTGTCGTCGCTGAACCATCATTTTTCACATCGTAACTGTAACCTTAGTCAATGGGTACTTCTCATGTATAATAGATAGAAAGTGAAGTCTCACCCAGACCGAGTGAAAATCACTACCGGCTTCAAATTGTAAGTTTGCTCTGTGATGATGTTTTGGTATGCAAAGGTACATATGAAGTTGATAGGTCGTAGCATGTAAGTATAAGTATCACCATCAAATCACTCGAAAATTGCTTACCATTTGTCAGTTTATTTTTGTTTGATAGCTGCAACTTTCATATTTCACACCACAGAAGGCATTGAAGAAGGTCGATACAAATCTTTATGCTCCCGTCTTTGATGAATTGTGAATTATAAACGGATGTCCAGTGAATATTTCCTGTACTTCCGGACTTTTCATCTTTTGACAGCCTTTGGAACTGTTTTAATCTTATGACGATCACATTCACCTAAAATACTTGGATTTACCTGATGTAAGTCTGAATGACACCAGATTTTTACAGAGAATTCGTGAATGCTGTTCATAAAAAAGTTCTCAAAGAAAAGACTTCCATCTTTCCATCATGTTTCTGTTCATAATCGTAGTTAAAAACTTGATTTCAAATTTTAATCCTGGGTGAGAACTCATCTATTTGATCAGAGTAAAACTTTTTTGTAAATATTTATATATCACGCTGTCCCGTGCAAATAGTGATATTAGAAAGGATTAAGCTATTGTTTGATGTGAATTAATTCTCCATTCTATCACGGAATTGATGATTTATAGCACTATTATGCTATTTTGAAAATGTTTAGTTGAAAAAACTGTAATATAGCCAGACTTCAGTCGTAATATTATAGATGAAGAGATGTTTGGTAAACTTGATGAAAATTTATCATTCACATCCTGATGACCAATAGAGAGAAAATTTGATCATTGAGAAAAACTTCATGAATAGGGTGCTCAATGAAAATCATTAATATATGTATATGACATCCGTATATTCGAGGTTCATCAATCCGAGAAAAGATTTAAAACGTGATGTTTATTGACGAATATGGTATTTTTTTTATGTATCTGAAAGAAGAGGAAACTAAAAGAATTACGGACATATCAAGCGGCCTATTCATTTGGTTACCAAACCGAGTTGATTATACGTAATAGTATCCAGTTGTTTGAATTTAATCAAGTCCTTGATTGGAAAAGATTATCAAAATCTGCAAGTCTGCAGAAGCGTGTGGCTTGGTTACTGCCATATTAATCGGGACGAATGTCAACTATTGCGGACATATTCAATGCGCACTCAAAAAAATGCAAAGAAGAATTTATTCTCTCATACAAGAGTCACTCGAGATCCCAGCACGCTCTACAAGCGGCCAGACTCAACTCAATGTCGCATCGAATACTGGAAGGGCTGGTCATTTTTTTCACATAACTCGTCACATTATTCTTGTGTAACCACGATTCACAAATACCACCTAAAGCTGGGAATTTCAAATTTATACCTCAATTTGCTTTCTCAAAGAGAAATCTTTCAGATCGTTCTGGATTAATTTTCGATTTTTCAACTCGTTCTTTCATGTTTTTTTCTCTAATAGCCATCCGAACAAAAATTTGCAACACATTTTCTTATTCTACTTGACGAGATCTCTCAATTGGCGCCTTTCATCTTTCTCCCAGACCTATTCCAATCCTCGTACGATCTATTTCATATACATAACACTATCTCCGTGTTTGTGCACTTTTTTCTTTGTAATTTGTTCATAACTCTTCACTTGTTCACCAATTTTAGCGATTTTTATATTTTTACTTCAGAATTGGCTCACTCCTTTATTTTACGGGGATTTCAGTAGATCTATCAACTTTCGCTTCTTAATTCCCAATTGTATTGATTTTGCAAGTTTTTTAGTATACCCCATTTTTGGGTTCTTTCTTGTTAATGAATACAGCAAATTTCTTATGTTTCGAATGGCACGCGATAACTCAAACATATCTCAACCTATTAGATCGAAATCTTATACATTTCTTCAGAACCTATTAGATCGAAATCTTATACATTTCTTCAGAACCATCATTAGATGTGGTCATTTGATTTTGGTGTCTTAATATTGAACCAAAATGAAGTTACCACTTTCTATTTGTGACACAAATTACACATGGGGTCTGTGGGACTACACGCAGAATAATCTCTCTCGTTTATCTAAAAATGGGGTAATCGATGCAACTAATCAACCAATTTCTAAGATAAATAAGATCCTTATCTCAGAAGTAATTTCTTTTCGAAATCCTTTTCACGATTGTCTTCATTTTAATGAAGCCTGCTGAAAGATAACGATTGGAATTTTGCAGAATCTCTTTGGGACATGTTCCCATCGGATCCCATGGGATTCTGTACGGAGGCCACTGAAATTCCTTGGTATCCATTGGGATGAGATATTGGCATTTTGTACGGCCCTCTGGGGTTACATAGGATTTCATGTGGTCGTATTATGGGGTGCTGCCTCAGCATGACTCTTTGCGACTCGCGTACAGAATTTTCGATTATTTCGGTCCCCCCGATGTCAAATTTCCTTTAGTGAACTTCACAGCTTGCTCCGTGAACTATGCGTTCTGGTATAGTCGGAAGAAAGTCCATGATTAATCCCCGAGTCGTTGGAGTATTTTAATGGCAAAGTGTCAATGCCACCCCTATTGATTTCATTTTTAACTCGGCCCCTTGAAATATGCCGGTTTTCTCTGAAATCCATCTAGAGCTAAGTAACTCTGGATACTTATATATTTCTGATACGCAGGCAAGCCCAAATTCATTCCATTGGCCGACTGAAGCTCATTCAGAGCTGTATTCGCTTTTTGACGCGAGTTATACCTACGGACAGTGCTGAATAAAAAATATCTCATCTTTGGCGTGATCACTCATACACTCACTGTAGAAAATTTTGATCAAAAATTTCAATCACTAGTTGAAGTTTTTTCTCCTAACTACTGGTTGAATTTTCATCCACGTGGTTGATATTTCTGGTGGGACTTCCAACCATCTCTTCACAGTGCTGATATATTCACATGGCTGATTGTGTTAGAATTCGTCTGTAGGAGCCCAGTCCGAATTGCAAAAGACGACTAAGAGGCTGCGTAAGAGTATTGACAAAATCTGCTGGGGGTGCTGCGCAGGTCGACGGACAGGACCCGAGAAGAGCGGCTCTAAGAGATCCCCTCCGCCGGCTTTCTTATAACAGGGTGCAGATTTAGCTACGCAGATCAGCGGAGAATCCGACGAGCAGAGCTGCGAGCGAGAGGTTCGCTGTGCCAAGTGAAGTGTCACCGAGTGGGAAGCGGGGCGATATTGAACACTTTTCTGGGTTCCAGCCATTCTGTGATTATTAAGTCTTCGCTCGCTTGATGGTAATTCAAGAATAGATATGAAAAAAGTTTTAGAATCTCTGCCCACAGGTGTTGCAGTTTTTTTGGGTATTGAAATAAAGTAAATTGTGCAATATATAGCCCCGATTGTCGGGACGATATTGGACACAGCTTTCACAAACAAAATCGACGCAGCCTTCCCGCATGCATGGTGCAAGTTTCTTTCACCGTTCAAAGAATTTAGCAAAAAAGATAGGATGGTACCGGAAAGCTTAACTGGATCCATTTAAATCATTTAGGGGAGACGATTAGGAAGAGATGTTTTTACCCCTCCGGAGCCGGCCCATAGATTAACATGGGCTGACCAACATCGCCCCACTCGTCACTATTTCGTGTAATCACTATAACTTGGCCCTACTTCGGTCAATTTCAACCCACAATAGCTCAAAA
>JAPYYZ010003426.1:0-13850 GCA_030522705.1 Eretmocerus eremicus | reverse complement strand
ATCGGCTGAAAGTGCCTAGTTCTTCAGATAGCATAGAAAAAAGAAGGAGTAGAGGTCAACGAGAATCACTTTGCAATTTTGCCATGTTGTAATGGAATGGGAACTTGAGAGTTGATTCTTATTCTTTACCGACTATTAAGCTAACGATGAAAGCTTTTTATAAAAGATTGGCGATGATCCACGGTGGGAGGGGGATGGGACTCAATAAATACCAATGCTCCTATAGTGCTCCATCACAAAATTCAAAATTCCCATTCAGATCACCAACATCACAGATTAAACAAAGATTTTTCATGGTTGAGTGCGTCCACGTCATTTTTACTCGGTTTTCTTCTGCTTTTTTGTTTTGGCCCCAAATTCTTTTTCCACTTCGGGATGGTAAAAAATAAATATTCCTACAGTTTTTGAGGTCGGAAAGATTTTGCGGTCCACCTGGGACCGGTGTTAGTGATTTTACGAGAAAACCAAAATTAGACAGCTTTTCTTCGTATTTCGCTTACAACTTTTGACCACCTGGACCGATTTCAACTTTTCAAGAAGCATTCGAAAGGTGGTTCAAAAACCAATCAAATCACTACCCGTAAATTTTTTTGAGACTCTTGCATGGGTTCAAAGTCTTACATACTCGAAAATTATGTTTTGTCAAATATCTTTTTTGACGGGAAAAAAGAAATATTTTTCTATTTTTTTTCCAATTTGTATGATAGTGAACTATCTAGGGATAATATTTTCAGCGAGTTCTTTGTACTTCAGAAGGTTTGACGCTTTTGAGTCCAGTAGAAGACCCAAAAAACGAGGTTGTCCACCAAAATCCACTCGAAAGTGCATAACTATTATCAACCAAATCATTTGACATTCGGATAAGATTATTCGAAGCACATCGGTGCCGTAAAAAGTAATCAGGGGTAAAACCATTTTGAAAGCACTTTGCGATCCAGTAAATGAAGTTTGCTGTGCATGCGCAAGATTTTACAACTCTGGCAGTATCTTTTCTTGATAGCAAGTAGAATTACCGACAAAATGACCCTAGCTAGACTCGATTTGATAGAGTAGAACCGAAGATATGGCCGTTGCAAAATAGAGTAAAATCGAAGGTGCCAAATCCGTGAGCCCCAGAAAGGCCCGATGACTCTCGCAAGCTATTTAAACGTGTGTATGTCCGGCGTTACTCTATCAACCGACATGCAAGATAAGGTCGTATTTTGGAGAAAATCGAACCGGCTATCGATTGAGACTAGTTTCGAGTTCTAAAATCCACACGCATGCGCAAACAGTTGATGCTTTATAAATACAAATACATTTGCGAATTATTATCATTATATATGTGAGTTTTTATGCACATGCGTGTAAGTTGACAATCTTAAAACTATTTTTAATCAATAGAGGGCTCAATTGCCTTTAAAACTTGACCTCTTGAATGTCGATTGATTGAGTGGAGACAGAGATATATGCTCTTGAAGCTTAAAAGGGTCGTCGGTCCTTTTCGGGGCTCACGGATTCGGTACCTTGGATTCTTCTCTATTTTGTAATGGCCATATCTCCGGTTTTACTACATCAAATCGAGTCAGCTAGGGTCATTTTTTCGGTAATTCCATTAGCTATCAATTAAACTTACTCTCAGAGCTGTGAGACATTACGCAGAAAACTTCATGCGCAGAAAACTTCATTTGTAGGATCGCAAAGAGCTTTAACAGTGGTTTTACCTCTGTTTTGACCACTTTTTACGGCAGGAATATGCCCAAAATAATTTTTTTGGAAATCAAATGATTTGATCAATAACTCAAATTAAGTTGGGGAACCTTCAAGCACTTACAGGTAGATTTTGGTGGAACAACTAGTTTTTTGGGGTTTCACCGCGGTAAAAAGCATGCCAAACCTTCTCAAGAGCAAAAAAACTTGCCGAAAATTTATCTCCAGATAGTTCACCATCATACAAATCGAGGAAGAGTTGGAAAACTATTTTTTTTTTACGTCAAAAAAGATATTTGACAAAACATAATTTTCGAGTATTTGAAACTATGAAACCATGTGAAAGGCTCAAAAAAATTTACGAGTGGTAATTTGGTTGATTTTTGAATGCTTCGAATGCTTGAATGCCACCTTTCGAATGCTTCTTGAAAAGTTGACATCGGTCCAGGTCGTCAAGAGTTGTGAGTAAAATGTGAGGAAAAGGTGTCTAATTTTGATCTTTCTATAAAATTACTAATATGGGTACCAGATAGATCAAAAAATATTTTTGAACCAAACAACTGTGGGAATATCCATTTTTCGACATCCCGGAGAGGGAAAACAATTTTGGTCCAAAACAAAAAAAGTCGAAGAAACGAGGGTAAAATAATGTTGTGGGCAAACTCGGTTCATGACTTAGACTTTTTTCTGCGTTACTGTGCTACTAAATCAAAATGAGGATCTTCTTAGGAGATGTGACGACATCTCAGCAGCAATCTTGTCCTTATGCATCCTTTTACCATACAACTAGTTTAAAAATTAGAATGATTTTGGAATTTAGAAGATGCAAGTAATAACAATTGTTCACCCTGTAGCAGTAAATTGAATAGAATTTTTTCCTCAAAGCATCTCTACAGAAAAAAAAAAACACCTAAAGATAATCGAAAACTAAGAGAGTTCTCGTTGCCAATTTTCAAGCTCACTCCGCTCCTTCGGCTCGAGTCTGGGTTCTCTGCGCGTGGAAATAGAAAGAATAAAGGTAGAGAGAGAAGATGAGTGAGAGAAAGATAGACAGAGTGTCATCAGTCTAATCTGGGCCGCGGTATGAGAGCCATGAGCCTAATCCAGCTTATCCAGAAAGTAATTTTGAGTCTTTTGAAATAGCACCCTCTTGCTCTCTCCCTGTGGACGATGACGCCGACGTCTCGCACCAGTAGCAACGTCGATCATCACTGCACGGTGCCCCCACGCAGAGACGATAAAAGGCAGCCTACCCACTCGTTTCTGGACCTCAATTTGACCCATGATCAAACGAAATATTATGCCCTCGTGCAATCAGAATCTTCTTACTCTATTGAATAGAATGATACTTCGTGTGCATGGGCATATTTGAATGATATGAAAGTGACGATGAAATAAATTACAATGTTCTGAGCAATGTCCTTACTGCTAGAGCTGTCAAAAATTTGGACATTTATTTGAAGCTAGTAGCGTACGGAGACTCCTCAAGAGCCCGAAACTCAAGTAGCATTGCGTGAAGAATTGTTCACCGAGTAATCCACGTGTTGAAAATTTTAAGGCGTCTTCACGGGATAGTTTCGCGTGGAAAAATTCGATGCGAAAAACTGAGAATAGTTACGTGCATTAAATCCATTCAATATGGTGCTGTTGAATTGGTTGTACGCATGTTCCACTTCAAAAAGCTCCTGAACTAATACAAAACAATTTTTGAATATTTTTCACCGTTAGCGAAATATTAGGTAGTATGACATGGAACTTCATTCCCGCACAGAGCTCGGCCTGCAGTTGCGATCCAACGGGCTTTGCACCCGGCAGTTGAATGGGATGCAAGCTGCTGCAGGCGGTTATACTCAGCGCGTATTCGACATAGCAAAGGGTCTGGCCAACTGGTTCAATCCCTCTTGCCCCTCCCATTCTTCTCGCGAAATTGTTTCAACGCATTACTTCAACAATTGATTTTGCCATTTTCGTAATGAACAGCGATCCAGAAAACATAAAATACGGCCTCTCTAAATCCCGTCGAGTGAAATCTCACTCGAAGCGAGTCGAATTCGTGCCACTCAAGCTTCGAGTGGCGCGAATCTGACTCAAATCAAGTGAAATTTTACTCACAGAGATTTCTCAAGTTTAGAGAGCTGCTAAAAGACATTAACAGAATGCTTTCTTAAAGCAAAATCGGCGTATGTACCATATAACGATAACACTCGGCGCCCATTGCACTTTTTTATCACTTCATCATTCCTCATTTTCACTCCCTGTACCACCTTTATCTTCGGTACATATGACATCAAAAATAAAAATCCAATCAATAATTTGAGAATGTTTTCGTATAGTCTGCTCTATCCTTATAAAATCTGCACTCTCTTCTCCGCCTCGATGAATGTGTAGATGTGCAATATCTTTTTTCGTCAACGATTATTCTTCCACCGGTCCGATCGATCTTTCTGAAATTCACGTGGTTTGTAGAAAATTTTTTGGAGATGAGCCCAGTGAATTTTCAGTTTTCCACGCCGAACAGCTTTGACTTATGATTTTTTTCTCTATTTTTATTGCAAATTTTTTCGAGAAATTCTGGTCTTATATCTTCTCGTTGCTTCCTGAAATTATGATTGGAAAATCTGAAAAAGATAAATCTGAGCTATTTTTGCGTTCTCTATCTTTTAGTTGTTACATTCGGTCCATCGATTTGTCAGTCCGTCCGTCCGCCGGTCAGGCCGTCCATCGGTTCGTTAGACCATTGGTTCATCCGTCCGTCCGTCCGTCGGGCCGTCAGTCTATCTATCCACCCCTCTGTCCGTCCGTCTCTCCGCCTTTCCGTCGTTCCGTCCGTCCGACAAATCGTTGGTCTGTCCATCAGTACGTCTGTCCGCCACCCCGTCTGTCCGTTCGCCCCTCTGTCGGTCTATCGGACGGTCGATTGATTTGGGGTTAATTTCTACCCCACTTGAATGTAGCTGGTTTGAAATAGAAAAAGATCCAAGGTACACCGATTCTACTCTACGGATTGGCATCCAGGAGGTCACATTTTGGAGGAAATTGAACCAGCTATCGATAAAAATTAGCTCCAAGACGCAAAATCCATGTGCACGTGCAGGAAACTCACATTTGATCTATCTCATCGATATGAGTTGAGTTTAAAGTACAGTTTAAATATTTATATTTGAGCCTCGATTCGCCATCATAGGAAAGCTTGCAAAATTGAGAAAGGGAGAGAGGGAGAGAGAGAAAAGCAGTGATGTGTTGTATACATTCGAGGATAGCTAACTGCGGTTTGCCGCCTACGTATCCGTGTACCTCGCTCGCGCACTCACTGCCAGCGGCGATGAGGCGAACGCCGAGTGAGGCTCTGTACTACAGCGTTGCGTATCAGAGAACAAGCATGTCGTCACTTTCCGAGCTTGGGAGACGCAGGATGAGGTTTGATCGCATCGGGAAACCGATTGACGCGTAAACTTCACGATAGGCGAATGTTCCCAATAATAATATTAGATATTATGACCGGAATAACAGTTACAGGAATTTATATCATTTATAATTTTGGTGTGCCACGACTTTAATCGGTTAAAGTCCTTGGAATATCATTAGCTTCGACTATTCAAGACTTCACAGAGGAGGAATCAGGAACTCAATAAATATATCTGATTTGGCAAAATATACCTTGAAACTCATTTCTACTATCAACCTGCCAGAAAGCACTGCTGTGATTTATCAGCCCCAGCATTCCGAGTACCATTTCTCTTTGATTGGTCTGGACTTCTTATCTCTCATTTGCTTTGCATTGAAATCATATGACCCAAATACAAAAGAAAATAGAAGAAGCAAGCGTACCGCAAATGCATTCGCATCGTTTCGATTCATCAAGCAGCTCGCATCAACTCACGTAGTTTGGATCAGAGCCTACATCAGGGCTGACAAAAGCTCGATCTGCCGTCGAAGACTTCGACACCCATCAACCACACATACGAGATGCGAAATACCCTAGTAAGCGTGACTTGGCAAATATTCACTCGCATGGACCATCCTGCGAATCATGTACATGGGTGTGTGTGTGTGTGCGGCTAAGCTTGTGGGATCCCTTCAATATTGTCGGGGTCGTTTTAGAGCTGATAAAACGGGCGAAGCAGACGGAGAGCTGCGCGAAGAGCGGCATGTATGCAACCGTGTGTATATGGAAAAGGTCGGCTAGTCGCTGACTCGGCGCAATATCGCTCAGCGCGAATTAATTCCGCAGAAACGTAGCTCGCATGTGTGTCTGCGCGTGAATGAATGCGCGTATATCCTCTACTAAGGGATCATCGTACGGGTGAGAATTTGCGGCGATATTCTCGCACTACTGTAACGCGGAGCCGGTAAGCTTTTCGGACCATCGTGCAGAAGCAAAGATTAAAGACTCACGTTATAAGCGCTTGCCGAAATCATGCCCTCGAACCATATGCTGATAATGAAACTATTTTCTACTTTCATCATACAAACCGGAAAATGATGAAATGCGTAGTTCACCGAATGATCAATTAATTTTGCCGGAAGTCTGTGGCAGCATTTGTTCAGTTATTTCCAAAGTCACTCGTCTTCAGACATTCAGGTTCAAGATTATGGGACGGTCGGAACAACTAGCTCGGGCGGTGGCCACCACGCGCACAGTCTCAATTTTGACGGACTTTGCGAAAAATTGAAGGAAATAGTCTTCCCACGTCATTCAGCTTGGTTATGCAGATAATAATCATGTGAACCATCGTTGAATCACGACCAGATCTTATCGATTAAAGCCGATATTCGCTGGTGGAATTTCTCGACCTTTGTTTCAAAATCCAACACTTGACCCATTTCAGATTTGGGACTATGTATTTTCTGGGGAAATTCAAATACTTCAATCTAGGTACATCCGAATAAATCAGTATAATCACCTCGAGGCATTCAGCTTTTGGTCTTATCAAGAGAAATCCATCTCACGGGAAATTCCAACGCTCGCGGTCATAGCAAAATTATAAATTAGATTGGAGCTTCCAAAAGCTGGAGAGTCGATTATTAGATTAAAGCAGTATGGAGGAGATGAGAATGAGGGGAAAAGTATCTTGCGTGCAATATCTCTCCGTCCTCGAATCAGCAGCTTCATTAACAGTATACCGCTAATGACCAGCGAGCCCCAAAATATTTCTACAAAACAAGCGACCGCACCCCACGGCGAAGTTCATCGTCCCATCAATCGTCGCCGTCTCGATACGTATGATGCACGTGCACTTTTATTCGAGGCCACACACGTGCCGGTCTTGAAAATCGCCGTAGGAGTCGTGCGCAGCAGTTGCTGTGGTTGTGCCGCCCACTAGCCCAATCAATTTGCACGCTAAAGAAGAAAGAAGGGTGTAACCGGCCTTTCGAGCATGCAAAACTTTAAACGCTGCAGGCTCAACGTGGCCAATTGATAATGATCAAATGTAGTTGAGCGCTGCAGTGGCGATCCAAAAAAAAGGATCTCTCACATGCTTGGGTAGGCTTATAAAAAATACGCATTTTAGTATGCATGAATACCTCCCGGGACCCGCGTCAAAAGCTATCGGGAGTAAACCTCGATTTGACCGGCGTTCATATTGACCCCTTCGATTAACATGTAGTTTGTCTGAGAACCGGCCATGTTGGGCCTCCACTGCCATCTAGTTAAACACGGAGGTTCGATCCGAATATAGAGTATAGTTACAGTGAGACTATTGAGTCAGATTTGGTCGTGAGAACGAGTCTCATTGATTTAGTATGAGAAGAATTTTTTCTTTGTACTTGATTGATATTGTGATGCGATCCATCCTTAAGGGCAGATATGAAGAAGAAGATTCAAGCTTTTTTCAGTCTTGTGTAGTTCTTCAAAGAGAAGCTTAGGTAGGAATTCATTATTTCAACAATTCGCTTGCAAGATCTATGACAACTGACAATCACAACGTGGACCATGCGTTCCCATGTATGTAGTTATAGGCGAGGAAGATATCTTTTGCAGCAGCATATTATCTAAACACGTAATGAACCGTTCAGTGCAACGATAATTCGAATGAAGGTTATTGGAAAAAGAGTTGGCCTAAGAATTTCGTTCACGTGTACTCCCAAACCAAAACGTGGTTTTGGCGTAGGAATTACTCTACCATTCTCATAGCAAATGTATTTGTCAGAGTCATCAGAAAATATAACTGATACATCTCATGGTTGTAAGTGATCGATGAGGTCTCAAAATGGTACTTGATCCACAGTCTCACTGAACAACCGGAACCACGTTCTATGAAAGATCGCGTAGACAATGCTCGTTTCTTACACGACTCACAATCACTCTACCTCCTCGCACGAATGATGTTGATGCACAGTTACACTTCTTTCTGATGGTAATTACTAAGCTGCTTATGGTTGGTGATGGCTCCACATTGATACATGGAAATGAAGAGGACCTAGCTTATGGTTTGATAGTCTAGCCCTCTCATGGTTGTATATCGCTTTGTCAATTTTAAGTCGAGATTTCCATGTCACTGTGCCTATGTAGGATCAGGTTCTTCCACATCTACAAGCTATCTGTGCTTGTACCTTCTGTTCCCGGTGGCTTGGGGACAAGGGAGAGGTTTGTTCTTCGCCGAACACCAATGAGAGATGTTGTTCTTCATCGATCACAAACGGAAGGTGTTATTATTTATCGGTCACAAACGCCGAGCACAAAGAAAAGTCTCATTCTCGCCGAGCATCAGCGGTAGATGTTGTTCTTCGTCGATCTCAAATGTAGCTGCCACTCTTCGTCAAACAAGAACAAACAGTAGAGCGTATCTTCGCCGAATACGAAAAAAAATTATTTCTCTTCGTTCAACGAGAGGCGTTTTGCGTTAATCTTCGTTTGAACAATTGATATGCTCATGTTAGCGTGAAGTTGTTGGAGAATCTTCGATCTACTTCTCCAATAACACGTCTTGTAGATCGAGGCGAGTGAATTCTCTTCCGTCTCGGATAAATGGGTTCGAGTCGGTTTCTCGGCACCCGTGAAAGTGAATAGCGCGAAAACGATTGAAAAGCGACTTGCGAAGACGACAGCTCGAACCCCGCAATGTCATTATCTCAAACAATGCGGGACACTTGCTTGGGGCGCGGGAGAGCAGTACACGTCGCAAGATTTCAAGCAGGAACAAGCAGGGACAATCCTCGCTCTCTCGTCAATCGCAATCCAAGATCTTCTCGGCAAACACGGAGGTCGTGTTTCGCGCTCCCGGGTGGCACCATCTTCCCTGAGCGCCCTATAGTATTTAACTTTTCTCTTGAATCTATTCGAGAGACTGCTGCACTCATTCAGAGGGTTTCGAGAAGGATGATTGATCGCAAAGAAATAGAAAACGACAAAGTAATAAATATCCAGTTTTTCGAGATTCATGACAATTCATCGAATATTTCTTAATTCTAACTTCAAGTATAATTAAATTGATGATTCTCTGCGATGAATTTATTTGATGAAGAAATAGGAATCTTGTACTGTTGGGCGTGTTTTTTTATTGCTCCCCGCCACGAAGGGCACGAGGTTACTCCAAATCAAAAGGAAATAACTGCACGTTTATGAAAATTGCAAGTACATAGAAATTGTTATGACGGGACTCTGGAGTCATACTCGAGTCGCAGCGGAGTACTTTCCGCAGCGTCGTGTCCGTAACGAAGTTGATCAGATGTGAATCGCTAATGTTGGTCTCGTAATGGATTAGCGTATCACCAAAAGGAAACTTTTTGCTCAAACTTTGCCATCCAGTGCTCTCTCTCTCTCCCTCCCTCTCTCTGCCGTACGAGAGAATACGAGAAGATATATACATTCAGCGCCGGCAGTACACCAAAGGAGGAAGCGAGCGAGAGAGATACTTCGACAACTAGTTTCACTAGCGGGGCGCTACTCAAACTCGCATCCCTGAAATGATTACAAAGCGGCGCGCTCCAAGTTGGCTGCAAGTTACAGGTTGCCCCAAGAGCAGCCCTGAATCCGAGCGGCGCCGGCTACACCTATATATAAGTACTGCAGCTGCAGCGAGAGCTCGGGCAAAGTTGGAAGTCGCATAACGCGCGAGCGCGCGCACAAGTAGAACGAGCCGCGTACAGTCAGACGCGGCCGCGCGCAGCGGCGCCGGCGGCTCGAAAATTTAGCGAGCCAAGTTGGGAACATTATCGTGTTTTAATTTAACTTGTCACTGCACTTTAATTAGACTTTGCTACTGAAATGAGAAATAACAAACTGCTCCGCGAGCGAGACGGCGAGATAATTGCCCGGCCGTTCAGCGCAGAGCCCGAGTTGCTCGAGTTTCCAGGCAAGTATTAAGGCTGCGCACTCCGGGCCACCGGGTGTACAGGCTTTTCTGGTTTGTCCGGGAATCTGTGGTCCATGTCACTTCTGTCCAACGCAGACTCGCAATATTCGTCAAGAATTGGAATTTCGAATGAGATGTGAGTTTCACAATTAAATGTATACCAAAGAGTGTATTTAAATGGGAACGTCATGAGGTTTCGTCATTGCTCGAGAACGATCAACACGGAGAACGTATCGATTATCAAGGGTATGCTTTTAAAATGGTTGATGACTGAGTAGCCCATTGGAATGAGGCTGGAGTAATTTTGTGAGTACAAATGATTTGGAGCAAAGTAAATTTCAAAAATTGACTCTTGTGGAAAATGGGGGAAGAAGGAAGGATATACTCGAAGGGTTGGGATTGAATCCACATTTGCTGAGTGAAGGATGAGGATTGTTGATTTTACTTTGAAATATGCAGTTGATTTCAGACATTATTCAAAATGATATGGTGAGTTTTTTGTACTTTCAAAAGTACTTACAGTTTGATTCTTCTGGCCTGACTAGCTCAGGATCTCGTCCCTATATCCTGGAAAAAGAAGTAACCTCATAAACACATTTTCTGTATAAAATCGAGATTTATAGATAATACGAGGATTATGTTATGGGATACCTCAAACAATAGTCCATTATGGAAAGATGTTTCGAGACTCTTTTGGAAGACTCGGGAAGAGGAAAACCAAGAGATCCATATTCACGAGCTCTACTCCATATATGACTTACAATAGGGGAGGGTCAGGTCTTCAAAACATCAATTTTCACCAAAATTTTTTTACATTCTTGTATCACCTAGTGCACGAAGGATCCAGAATATCTTCGTGAAATGGGCACTCTGTTCCGAGATGTAGCTATAAAGGATGTTCAAATCTTATATCATTCACCGAAATCGAGGTCTAGTTCCCTTGGGTCGCTGTGCGATCACTAGAGCTCTTGACGGGATGGAGATTTGGTCAAGAAAATCCAAGAGAAAAGCTCAAGTTTAACACCAACTATTTTCGCGTTGTTTTCCAGTTTCATCAACTTTTCTCTAAGCCCCGCTTTCATCGCAGCATCGCCGTGTTTTTCCCCAAGTTCAATCTTTACCCTTCGCTTAAACCGTCCTTTTATTCTGCAGCTGCACCTGAAGCGTCCCACACCCACGCGGGGGCAAGCCTCGAGGCACACGTACACTCGTAGACGAGCCAGCCAGAGACTCATGAATACAGGAGTATTTGCGCTCGGCGTCCCGGCCACGGCCATTGATACGTGCTTGCGCGCACACATACCCGAGAGCTGCCGCTGCGGCCATATATGCACGGCCACCGTATGCAGATGGCACAAAGAGGCGCTCTTCTCGTGTTATAAGCGTATACCATATGAAATATGCGCATGTGTTATAACGCAAGCTTGGTGGGCAGCGATATATTCGCTACGAAGGTGGCCCTCACTTCGGAATTACATAGCGGGCTCTCGATTGATACATGGAACGCCTTACATTGAGATTCCTCTGGAAATTGCCGATTCATCAATTGCTCGATATCAAGATTGTTACACGTGGTATTTTCTGTTGAAGTAAATATATTCGAGACGAATTTTAGCACGACGCAAACTTGCCATACTGGGCAGGAATTGCGAACCTGAGAAATGAGACATTTGACAGTTTTTTCAATAGAGTTAATAGAATTAGTCCTGGCTATTCGAATTAAAACCTCGTGGGCACGTGACAGTTTTCATAAGACTCAATGAGTTCGAGTACAAATTTATCCACAACGAGGAGTTTTGACGCGAGCCTTCCCTACTCCGTCAAAATAAGCGGCGGCCAATCTCGAAAATTGCAAGCGTCGAGGCTGCGACGTCGGGCTGGGCGATAACGCAAATATCTGTCGCAAACATTCGCCCGGCTGTACTGCCACTGCCTCTGCTGCAGAGAGACGTGCCGCGCACGAGAGAGGCGAGGTCACGGCTATATCCCCGGGGCTTAATCCGGTATGCAAGAGCGCGCAGCAGCTCGCTCAAAAAGCTCTTGCGAAGCGCGGCTAATATTCTCTGCGACGAGGCCCAGCGGCTACGTGTCCGGATTGCCGAGGCCGCTCGCGCGCGATATCTTGAGCGCTAGACCCGCGGCGAAATATCTCACCCAAAGTCCGATGGCGGACGCAATTTGCAGCCTCACGTCTGTCTTGAGCGCGAGATGCGAGTGCATGGAGCCTCCGTCGGAGTCCGGGGATGAATGGTTTTGGTTGGACTGGGGGGCTCGTTCGGGCCACATTCATCCATTATGTAGAAATAGGGATGAAATTAGGATTGTACTCCTTAACTAATTTGGGAGAGTGTCTGTGGCTCCACCAGCTAAAAACCATCTACACGTTTGATCAGCTATATCAGTAATGTCGACGGTTGTAGGTTCGAATCCCGAACAAATCATTCGTATATTTTTCCAGGATGTCATGGCCGGGAATTCAAATCTTTTCATTCCGCGGAGAAGATTTGAAAAACCCCCGAAATCTGAGCATTAGGACAAAAATTTTTATGAATGACCGAGTCTTTCACACCTGATAGTTGCAGGTTCGAATCCCGGTCAAATTATTCGGATTATTTTCGGGATGGCATGATCGACAATGTGAATCCTTATGTTCCGTGGAAACGATCTGAAAAAAACTCGAGTGCTGATCACTTGGACAACAACTCAAATGAACGAGTGGGTTCTTCCCATTCGAGAATTGTTGCTTCGAATCCCGAACAAGTCAGTTGGATTTTTTCGGGATACGAGGGCCGAGAATGCGAACCCTTGCGTTTCGTGAAAAATATTCGAAAATGCCTCGAGCGCTGAGCGCAGGACAACGACTTTAATGAATGACCGAGTCTTTCACACCCGATAGTTGCAGGTTCAAATCCCGATCAAGTCATTCGGATTATTTTCAGAATTTCACCGAGAATGTGAATCCTTACTTTCCGTGGAAAACATCTGGAGAAAACTCGAGTGTTAATCGCTTGGACAACAATTCGAATGAACGAAAGGGTTCTTTGCACCCGAGAGTTGCAGGTTCGAATCCGATCAAGTTATTCGAATATTTTCCAAGATATCGTGGTCGAGAACGCGAGTTCTTACGTTCGGTAAAATACATCTGAAGACGTCTAGAAGCTGAGCGCTTGGATAAATATCAAATGGATGACGGGATTTTTGAAAAGGGCATCTTTGGGGCATCTTTTTACAACTCTGTCAAACGTTGATCTCCACTCATACTATTAGTGACAAGGATTGTGATTACCACGAATACGCTGCGGTAGTTAGCCCGCTCAAAATTTACACTCATCTGGAAAAAAAGATTTTTTTGAGAGATGAAGTTAGGAATATCGAATACACAGTGTGAATCAAAGATCATAATTGCCATCGCAGTATAGGAGTAGTACCTTGAAACTCGTAACGTACAATGAGTAAATTGTCCAGGCGGCGCGAGTCGTAAAAGTTTTACCAGGAAGTATCGCAGGCCACATGCATGATAACTTGATTGTCATACAATGAAATCAGTTTGAAAAAAATCGTAAGAACAATTGATTTCCCATAGATATAACGAATCAAAATTCCGATCACTCCCATCTTCCCCGGGAATTTCAATGCCCGATCAAAATGTCGTCGATTTCACGTTGAGATCTCCTGAGAATAGTATATTACGTGACTAGGGAGTAAAGTGGGCCATTCTCTCCCGGGTGCGGGAATATCGCTCGAGGCGAAGCCGAGAGCGATATACACCCGGGAATGATGGCCCACTTTACTCCCGAGTTACGTATGCTATTTTTTATCCTATAGGGACTAAACTACGTGCCTCTGAAATGTATAATATTGATG
>JAPYYZ010003425.1:0-12917 GCA_030522705.1 Eretmocerus eremicus | reverse complement strand
TTTTTTTCTTCTGCTCGAGCACGTAGACTGCCAAAGTTCTCGCGTCAAGGAAATTTCCGCGCCGAATCGCGCCTTTTCGCCGCCCGCGAGACGCTCATGAAATTTCTTCTTTACGGCTCGTGGCCGCGTTACATTGCGTCGAATTAGTATGGGCTTTTTTATGACGCGCGATAAAGGAGAAAGTTCACAATTAGGATAAGCTCGGAGAGCAGCGAGTGCGGCGCGTGCATGAACAGTTATGAGCTCTGCATCGAAGCGTAAATCTCGTGCAGCGCCCGCTCGTACATTTTTACCTTCATATACATTTATACATTTACCTACACACACTCGAGCGTCGCGAATTCAAGGAAGATACGCATAACGGTAAGGAGATATCGCAGCCGTGAGTTTTTGAAGAACGTCGCCACCTCGCATCCGCACGGTCCACTCGATCTGCTGCTAAACGTCTTCGGCGAAATTTATAAGAGCTCCACAACTGCCCATGAAGTTACAATAAGAATTTGACTCGCGAGAGCCATCAGAGGTAGGAACTGATGGTTTGCAATAATCCATGCACTTTGAGCTGCTCTGTGACCCCATGAAGCGCGAGTCATCGTTTGCGGTCGGTACCGGTACCGCAGCTTTCAGCTATTGGCGGAGTCCGATGGGCCAGCGAGTATAAACTTGCCACGTACTCTAGAATAGTCGCATCCGAATGAGCTGTTCAAGTGCAGCGGGGAATTGGCGAAAAATCGGCCAGTGGCGAGCGGCGAGCGCTGAATATAGAGCGCGTCGCGCTGGCGAACGGCCTTGCCCCGCGGGCTGCGCTCGAGTTTGCTCTTTCACTCGTGGCGAGGCTGCCGTGCACCCGCGGCTGATGCACACAACGAGGCGAGGGCCGGGGCGCCCCGCTCTCCGTCTTGCTTTCATCGGGAGCACATATTTGCTCGGCGGTGGCGATCGCGGTTTCGCTTTCGACCTTGGCGCTCTGCTTCCGGCAGCGCGGCGCGGCGATGCACTTCCGCGTCTCCTCTCCCCCTACAGTAGTGATGCACAGCTCCGAGCACTTGCAAATGCCGATTCCACGCGTATACATCACTCCGTACGCTCGCAGTGTATGACTCGCACTGGTGCATCGGACGCTCTCTGACTCATCTAGTGAGCATAATAATCGCTCCACTCGCGGAAGACGGCGACTAATACAGGCGGTTGATCTAGTACACGAGATCGACTGCTGGCATGCAGAAATGGGTTATGGGCAAAATATCTGCACACTTTTTTCTAGGGACTTCTCGATTTTTGATTCTGGTCGGTTTATTTGAAACGCCCAAAAACAGTAAGATATCGAGATTCTCGACCGGCTTCGCTAGCACAAAAGCAAAACGAGCTAACGGCCGCCATAAGCAAGAGTGTTCGTAGTTGCAAACACGAGTGCAAAAACGTTCATTCCTGAACTTCTGAGATCTTATGGTTTCTGTTCTGATTATTTTAAAAATGAATAGGGGCATGTCTCACTCAAAACCAAGGAGAGGTTAAGAGTCCTCCCCAATGCGGTCAACGCGCCATCTTGCGGCCAAAACGTATCTTATTAATAAAAATCTTTCTAAGCAATTGGAAACTATTTGAGAGATACCAGCACCTGCGGGGGATTTTTCTAACAGTTTCTAGTTGTTTAAAAAAATGTTTATCGACAAAATACGTTTTGGCCGCAAGATGGCGTGTCGACTGCATTGCAAAAAACTCTTGAGAAGATTTGGAATTTTGAGGTTGCAGTTACCGACCATCTTGCTTCTGGCGGCAGAGTAGTCCCGTGTTGTGTCGAAGGTTGGTGACAATACAATGTTTGGTTCAACGTGAAAACAGGATTGAGATGTCTAGTCGACGAAAAAATTACAGTGCAATCTAGATCTTCAGAATTGTATCATATAATCAATATTATATATTATGGATCAACGTAACGATGAGATTTAGAATACGAAAATTTTTTGAAGATGGCTTCAAATGCCCGTGTAAATATCAGCTATTGAGAGACTTGATCTCAGAGAATTTACCATCCTTCTTGAAATGACATCATGATCCCGACCAATTCTGCTCAACCGCATTGAATGACGATCAGTCAACAAACTTCGTGCAGGGTATTGGCCAGGAGCGTTCAACAAAACGGCTGGTCAATGAATTATGCTGAAGAGAGTAATAGTAGTAGTATGAGTACACAAGGCAAGCACAGAACAGAAACGTTGGCAAACAAGCTTTTAAAATTCTCTTATGTAAATAATTGCTCATGAAACACGTGTATACGTGTTATATTTGCTCTCCTATTAAAATTCCTCCGGTTAGTCAAGTTCAGTCGGAAAATTTATGTCTCATCAATGTGACTTGAAAATGTGAAGATGGTAGATCAAATTGAATGAAAAGCCATGGTCTTTTCTTAATTTGAAAATATGCCGATGAATGGTGATCTGATTCTGTTCTAAAAGAGTCGAATTCCTCTTTATCGTAAATCAAGTCCAGTTCTGTAACATATATCCATTCCAGAAATTCTAATTATTGCCCGCAGGATATTTTGATGTTGTGCGGACGGACTATGCTAATTGAAGCATAGGAAGCATTTATCCTCTCAAAACATGATTGATACGCAAAGTTCCATCTAAAAATACCACATCCTATGAATTTTCAGTATTATACCATTCGCATGAGTAAAGATATTAGAAAGCTTATTTTGAACAGCTTGACAGTTTCATATAGAAAGAGCAAGAAGAGATGAATTAGGTCCTTACGCGCATCAGCGTACTCGAAATTTATTCAAATACATTTCCCAAGATTCTTGGTTGAAAATGTTTCTAAAATTGTCAGTCCATATAGTGCCGGGAAACTATTTTCCCTCCTTTAAAAATGTTCGGGATCGTATTCAGGTATACGTCGTGGTCGAAGCGTTACTTGGTGAAGGTTTTGTGAAACGTGTGCGTGTATTGTAAGCACATCCCATGAAACGTACGAAACATGCGCTCTTGTAAGGGCCGTAGCAACATGAGGAATGATCGAGCATTGGAAATCCCGTTTCACGTCGCACATTCGAGCTTATAACTTACGCGAGAGTCGCTGACCTTTTTATATCTTCCTAGGAATTGATCTAATGGAAGATTCAATGCTGCAAGATGTACTCATGTACGAGCCACTGCTTTCAAAAGTCGATGCTTGATTTACGATATGGGCCCGAGCGTATTTTTATCCCTGAATCATTTGTTGTTCCCAATCACATGCACATTAACGAACCTCTCGCGCAGAAGATGTACACCAACATCTACAACCTTTTGTTGATTGAAAAGTCAAAGCAATGTGCATCGATGATGAGAGATATTTTGCACACTTACAATCAATGAGTGCTCACAAGAAAAATCACTGCAAATAATAAATCAATATTCATGAATGGACAATGAATTTCATTGATAGTGAGCTTATGAAAAATGCGAAAAACCAATCATGCGAATACGTGCGAGTGACAATTCTTTGATAAAGATTCCCATACATTCGTCACTGTAATTTCTCAAGCCATGTGAAGGTTTCTTTTTTCTCGTTCATTATGAGTAAAACTATATGAGCATGTGTCATTAGTGTATCCAAACCAGGATGACCCATTGCTCTCTAAATTCCTTTGAGTAACGTTTTACTCTAAGCCAATCAACTTACGGGCTTTGAATCGAAAACCATACGTCCAAAATAACACATTTATTTTACGATTGTTTCCTTTGAAAATTTCACACTTGGGCAACTTTCAAATTTACATTCCCATGTACAAATCATAAAGATTCATCAACTGGCTGATTGGATCAATGATTTTATAAATAGATTCTGACGTATTAAGTTTCCTCACCTACAGATGAATCACGGAATAACCTGTCAGACTTGCAAGATCAATAAATACAGTTTCTAGAAATAACATGGTCACTGTCCAGAATTTGTTATTCGTTTATCAAA
The DNA here is from genome assembly GCA_030522705.1 of Eretmocerus eremicus. Classification (NCBI taxonomy): domain Eukaryota; kingdom Metazoa; phylum Arthropoda; class Insecta; order Hymenoptera; family Aphelinidae; genus Eretmocerus; species Eretmocerus eremicus. The sequence goes on along the minus strand of JAPYYZ010003425.1, from coordinate 8,963 downwards.
CGTACCTTCAGATTCATCGTTTATCGTCATGTGCCTTTGATTTATTTCTATCAGTAAGCGAGGGTCTTTTTCATCTTCTACTCAATCTAATGATATTATATTTCATGTAATATACAAGATATCCATGCGAAAATAAAAGATAGCGAGATTGATAGAATCGTTCTAATATGGCTCAAATGTATTATCGCCTTCTTGAACATCTAATTTCAAATAATGCACGAGAGTCAAGGCCGAGACATAGACATACGCGTCTGTTCCAACGCAGAGTACGTATAGACAAGTAAAAATGCCTCTTCTAGTGATATTCTATAATATTCAGACGAGTTACGTTTTCCGCAATAATATCATATGTCAGAACAGTTACTTCGAGACTCATAATAATGATTATTTAATGATTACTAAAATTCTATATTAGATTTTTCTGGTCTCTATCCCTCACAATCTACGCACGCCTTTACGTTGTTGATACGTTGATGGAATGAGAGAATGCTGGTTGCATTCCTATCTATTTCCAGTTTATCTATTCAAGTCACCTAATCTAGCATAGAGAAGCAATGGTTCTGAAATGAATAGCGAGTTACACAAGTTTACCGATGCCTGAGGAAATCATCGTTCTGACCTGATTCATTTTACAACCCTGAATAATGAACTTCCGACATCATTGACTGTAATACTTTGTTCTTTCCAACAAATTTACATCTACTAAATATTCTTTCTACGATGTGCACCTTGATGCTCTAATGAATCATCTTTTTCACATTATGTGTCAATTGAGTTTTTGAATATAAACACGAAACATAGAGTGGTACCATTTTTGCGAGATTGCTGCTTGGAAAAAATCCACTTTCCAAGTAACTTGTATCATATCACATTGATATTAGAATGTATGCGAATTTCTAACCGTTCTTCATAACCAAGACTCTGCTTTTTAGTTGATCGATAGCTCAAAGTTGACCGTGATTATATCCGAAAAATCATATAGATCAAATTTTGTATTGTATCATAGTTCTGGAATATCGGAATTCAATGGCTAAAGGCGGAGCTTACACCAAGTCGCCAATGGTTTTGTGACATTCCATGCTTGAGATTGGCTCATTTGTACCTCATCATATAATCTGAAACATGGGATAGCTACAGGTGTATAAATTACTATAACAATGGCGAATTCCGAATAGACTTGTACCCCAGTGAGATGCATTCTATATAGAAATCTGATTTCTACACCAAAGCGAGTTTAATTTGATACAATAAGTGACGCAAAGCGAAGTACTGCGTATATTCAGAGATCTTAACTCCTGTTGTTGATAAAGCCACATATTGTCCCATTGTTGGCTTAACCGCGTGACCACAACGGCTTTAAATTCATATCGCGGCCGCGTTGTTACATTCCCTGTATTTCCAATCAACGAAAGCTTCGTACATTGTATCATTGTCAATTACATAAGTCAGAAAGCCTCCCAAATAATCAAACGTAAAATTTGTCTGGACATTCTATTAGCCGGTGTAAAAACATGTACCCTGATATAAAATGTTCCATATAATATAATAAGTTTAAGTTAGTTTCACTTTCACAGAGGTTGATAGTAACGCCAATGCTAGAAGACTTGTAGAATCGGCGTTACTTTACGGATCCATGATACCTCAAATATATACATCGAGAAATTTCAAAATTGGAGATTGTCGATAAGCATGCAATTAGCGGATAGGACTCCGACATACCCTTGAGACCACTCTCCAAAAAACCTCAACAACCACGGATATTCCACGCGGATATAAATGGTTCTGTAGTATGAATTCGTTTATTTATTGCAAGAAGCATTGTATTCATTCTTTTGATTTTGGAATATTTCATTGGGAACTCTCACTCTCTTTGAGTCCAAATTCACTCAAACAGGTTTAGACAGTACCGCATAGGTATCGAACTGTAAACACCACGATGAGCGCTGTGAAAATGCTACGTTACGAGACAGTCTCTTTAATGGGGTAGGCTGCGCTATCCATAACCTTGTATGATGTTCCAATTAATTATGAACAGATTGTCGATCGATTGCGGCTTGGATTGGCGCCCAGAGGGTCCATCGCCCAGAGATAGGTACCCATACAGCGGGCAGACTCGAAGACTCGCTCGGAGCTTCAAGCAAAAGCTGCTGTGCTCGGGTACTTGTATGCGCTTCGAGTCGCGCAGCTGTTCATGGGCTCAAGCAGGAACGAGACAATCGCGGAGCGATACTCGTGTTCGTATATCACTCCGCGGCGCTCGGAGTCGGGGGCAGCGAGTAAACGGTACGCGCGCTTGTAGAGCCGCGATTGCCGGCGAGCTATCTAGTTCAGTCGAGCGCGAATAGACAAAGAGCGAGCTGGGCGTATAATTTTAGCATACAATGGCCGCGGGCCCGTGTTTTTCGACGTCGCATGCTCGGTAACATCGCGCCGTGTCCGCTGCGCCGATATGATTGCGAGGAATTCCGCGCGGCGCCCGGTGCACCCATATCGAACGTTCCTCAACCCCGCGCTGCGCCGCGGAGTCTGCGGCAGCGCCGAGCGATATCCGACCGAGGCGGCCGGATCCCATTCGACGAGAGCGGTTGTCCATATTATATGGCCACAGGAGGTATGGGCAGGCTATGGTCGCGGTGGTCATGCACGGTAGCGTCGAGCGCCGCCGTCCCTCTACTCCGATGCGAGCTGCACGATCCGCGTGTACAGGTAGTGGCACACTTTTTTCGCGCCGCAGCGCCATTCAAACGCCGCGCGCAAGAGATACTCCCCGGCTCGCGGTTTCTCGCGCCGAGTCGTTCGCGGCTCTCTCGCAATCGATGCAGATCGTCGAGAGCCGTTTCTTTTTGTACTTGGCTCGAGAGCTCTATGAGTGTACAAGTGAATACGCGGCGCTGAATGTGCACCGGTGCGCCCGGACCACCGCACGATTAATGCCGCTGCTGCGATTCGCTAAATGCACGCGTACTCGTAAACTTAGCGCGCGACACAGTTGTTCCACGCGCGCTTGCGCGGGTAATCGATGTGGGCCGAATACGAGACCGAGATGTGTGTTTTGTGCGAGCTCGAGACCCGAGCGTTTCAGCAAATTTTCCGCGTCCCTCGGCCCGCGCACTTGTAGCTCTGAGACACGGCCCGGCCTGCGGTCGTATGGATATCTATACCCGCATTGGCCGGGCTGTCGATGCCCGATGGACGCCCGCGTGCCGCTAACGAGCCGACTGCGATAGGTGCGCGCACTTGGCGTTTTTTTCAGCAGTGCAGCGAGCGCGGGAGAGTGATCTATCCCGCACGCGAAGCTCGCGACCGTACTCCACGTGGTGTAGGTGCTCGCACTCTCTCCGGCGGCGAGCAGGACCTTGCCAATTCGTTAACTCATCGGATCGATACAGTTCCCGCGCGCGAGCGCTGAATCGGCCTGCGTGCCTCGAATTCCCATTGCGGGGCAACTATTGCACCATGTAACACGCGCGCACCTCGCTTTTTCCCCCCAATACGCAATCCGGTGCGATCAGAGCGGAAAATCAGTTGGCTCCAATTACCCATTCCCCGCGCAATGGTGAGTCTATCAAGGGGCCAGGCTCTGCGGAATTTCGATGTTTGATCGAATCTCTTGCACGTTGTATATCCTGCCGCTGCCCAGTGCTGCGGTACACGTGGCAGTGCTTTACAACTGCGATTCTGATTCAAAAAACAACGCAACTCTGCGGCCTAAGGATATCTTCCATTCAAGGAGGAGAGAACACCGAAATATGTAGAGGTTTTTCTGTGTGCCATCGTGATTACTAATTTCAACATTTTTTAACCCTTTCGTGACACACGCACGAATTCTCTCAATTTCATCACAATTTTGATGGGTCACAACCTTACTTCCTAAGCTTTAAGTCGTCACATGGTAAGATTTTTTCAAAGAAACGTTGTCAATTCCACACAAAAAGTTGGCAAAAGCTTAGAATATAGTAGAATCGTGGAATACTACTCCTCATTCCGTCTATCTTCAAGGATTAGCATCTCATCGGATGTTTGCGTATTGATTGATCAAACGAAGTATAATGAACGAGTGTTTCATGACTTCTAGACAGTTCACGAAACATGAAGTCCCAAGCTAAAGAGTACAATGCCCTGAGTGAAATGAGAGAAAATTGACACAATTCACAGACTCTTAAGCTTTTTACGTACTCATATATTGGAAGAGTCGAGAGTTTTCCTCTTGAGTCGAATCAAAAACAAGTCATTGGGAGATTTTGATGAATCTCATTACTCCATATTCACTGATGACTTCATTATTTCAGGGGGATTCAAGCGATCAAATGCTTTTACTCATGACCACGAAAATGCTTTGAATCATAAGTGAGATACACTCATCATTCCGCAAAAGTATCAAGATAATGACTTGGAATCGTCTGAAAAAGGTGAATAAAGGGGATGGAAATTCCTCAAGAATCCAATTCTGTGATTTTTCCTCCCGTTTTGTATCACAGAAAAATGTTCAGATTGAGTACAGCGTGTTCATGATACATGGAGCAACTGAGTATTGGTAACCAGCTCGTATTGATGAACCATAGTCCTCGACAGTTTCAAGACAATTGTCCCTGGAAAAGGACGTGCACAGGGTTCCAATTTTACGATAATTTTCAAATGGCCAAGTGAAGAAATCTGAAAAGATTCTGAATAACATTCGAGCATCCGAGAACTGAGTTCCCACAAAGTGATCCCAGAGCCTGGAACTACAACTTTGCCAGAAATAACACAAAATTTTCCTTCCTCAACGTAACATGATATAATTCGACTGGAAAAAGAACCCAAACAAATATTGTGCATAGAGAGTTGATAACATTTCGAACTATCTTACTTCAGTGGATTTTCCAATCTACCTTGAGAACAATGATCAGATTCCAGAGAGTGTGGCGGGTCAATATATCTGCTGGAATGTCTTGAAGAATGATAATGCGTGGTGTCGGCACTCAAGAGGGAGAATTGATATGAAAAAAGTATCTTCTCCGGGGCTGGATGAAAGAGAGCGATGTAGAGAATGAGGCACGATGATCGTGGGGGCCAGTAATAAAACACCGCCTCCGAAATTGAAACTCTTTTTTAGCAGCAGCAGCACCGGCGGCGGCGGCGGCGGCGGCGCTCGCGTGTACCTGTTATATGCAGAGCGGTGCACATAATGATTTTACCGTTACTTTGGAGGCCGGCTTTCGTGGACTGGAGCGGTGGCGCTGGCTCTGGCGACCCTATATGATTACACACGGGCACGTCACCGTATGCAGAGGAAGAAGCAGTAGCGGCTGTTGCGCTCGAGCGATGTTTCGTCTGTTAATTCCCGGTGGCGTGCACGTAGCTATAGCTACGGCTCGCACATGCCCGCGCGCGTTCTCATCGCGACCTGCATCGGAGAGTAATCGCTCGCAGAGCTCGCGTCCATCACGTCGCGCGCTCATCTCCCTTTGAAGCGCAGTCGAGAGTCGCTCCTCCACTATTGTACAGCGTTATATTTACAGGCCCGACTCGAGAGAAGAGCGTACGGTAAACTCCGGAGACTGGACACGAGTTGATGGATGCTTAGATCAGCTGCGAGTGGGCGTCTGGTGCATCTGCCCGCAGTCGCGCCGCCGTTGAGAAATCCAAGACTGGCACGCACAGGGAGCGGAAGCTGACGAACGGAAGGCGCTGCTTCATCCCCGCTGCGAATAATCAAGGGTCCGCCAGCGCTAATTGGCACCGTTGAATTTTGGCGGGCGGGCCACGTACGGAGCTTTTTGTCGGAGCAACGCGCCAAGAAGCAGCAGCTGGTGTCGTGTCGAACGGCAATAAAAAGGCGGCGACGGCGACGACGGGGCCCGCAGCTCGCTCTCGCGATTCATCTGCGCGCGGCGTCTCGTGAGAATTTCCCACGTGTATTCGTTTCTCGCCGCGGATCTGCGAACAAGCGCGAGAGCCGCGGCCGGGTTCGCGCGAGCGCTGCAAATCTCTTAATTTTCATTTTTGTTCGCAAGCGATTCGCGGGGAGCCAAAGTGGGTCGCCCCGCGCGCGAGCATCGAGCCGATCGCTTGCCTCGATAGCGCGCTCGCTCGCCTCGCGTACATTATATCGCGAGCCGCGCATACGGCCTGCCCGTTGGTCTCCGCGCGGAGAGCCGACAGAAGCCGACTCGACGTCTCGCGGAGGCGGACCGAGCAGCGGCCAACCGGCGGACCGGGCTGCCGGACGCAGGGGAAGGCCAATGTGCAGCGAGAGACGAGTCCGCAGTCGCCGCGAGTACCGAGAGTATGGCGGATTTGCTCGCTGAATTGGATTGATTAGGAGGCCGGTCGGAGACACTGTGACGATAGGCCGATGCACATCGGAGCTGAGTAGCGATTGCGCGCAAGTCAGATCGAGAAGATGCGCTTTGCGCGCATATTTTACGCTTGGTCAGCATGAACACTCATTGCGCGCATTTTCAATCCTCAGTGAGACAGTTTGTTTGTCTCAGAAAACAGCGATCAGTCCAAAAATTAGAAGCGTCGAACTTGGCCAACTCGAACGTGTATAAGACAAACGGTTATTCGGTTCTCCCCCGAACCAAAAGACCAGTGAGCATCGACTCTTTGGCTCGAAACTTGTTCAAGTCGGAAAAAAACTTGAGTCCCTTGAGATTTGGGTTACCCAGGTCACGCTGTATTCGATTACATCTAACAAAAATATTCAGTCCATCGAGTGGCATGGCCTGCCCATCTTCGCTGTGATAATCTTGCCAGAGTTTTATAAGTTTAGAAGACAAGCCATCATGGGACAACAACGACGATAAAGTAGCAATCCGCAAGACTGCAGTACTTTCGAGTATACGGCGCGAGTAAGAGCTGATTGCATGCCGAGTTTACAGCGGTATTCATTAGAAGCAGGCCGGAGCTCTGTCGTAATTTTGGGCGTTTCATCTCGTTTCCCATTCGTCGGCCCATACTCGTAATTTTCGAATGGACTTTGTATGCAAATCGCCCCTTGGCGGAGAAACGGCAAGAAATTGAAGTGCGGAGCTGGATCGCGTCGAGCCGCTATACTCCCTCCTCTTGTTAATCGATTGTAAAAAATGCGATCGGCTGTCGGGGCTCCGAGGGCCTCGAGCCGCGGTTCCGTTGCAGATTAATTAAGAGCGCGGTCCCCGGGGACGAGGCCGAACTTTCGAGTCGGCGACCCGATCGCAGTCAGCTTGCCGGACACTCGCGGCCCGTTGCCTCGTCGCGTCGGCTCGCGGATCTTGCGCGAATATGATTAAATACCGTGAGAAAACAAGAGCGCTCGAGAATTGCGCATAGTGCGCGCTCTACGCGACACATATCGCGCTAATTGCGAGATGAGCTTGCACGGAATTCGAGCGCGCATCGGGGTAATGAAGCGATTCAAGCGAGGCGGGCCGCCGCCGCGTGGCCGCGCGAGGGGAAAGTTTGATGATAATGAGTTGCAGGCTGGCGCGGCACTCGCTCGCGCGTCTTGACGTGCTCGTCTGTTACTACTTGCGGGAATTTCGCGTTGCTGCGAGCCCGGCTCCAATTAGGTATACTAAACGCGCTCGGCTCCGGACACTTTCTCTCCCAGCAGAATCCTTACCATCTCGAGCGTTGCCGCAATTTTCGAAAATTTCTCGGCACAGAGCTCTGCAAATGCTCGAGAAATTGTCGCGCGAAGCGTCGGCCTCGGGCCTAGCTCGGACAGTAATTTTGAAGCAGAGCGCAGAGGTCGTCGAACGCGGACGTTCTGCGAAACTGAATACCGCATACGATACACACGCACTAAGCGATGCATGCATCCGCAGATGCTTAGCGCATCAACTCGACATTGCAGCGGCATCGAAATCTCCGCGAGTTTCTCGCCGTCGTCGTGGGCATACTGTCGTGCATATTGAAACTGCACCACCATTGCATTGTAAGACGCAATTGCGCAGGCGCGCCAACTCGCGCGAGTGGGGGCCTCGGTGGGAATTTGAGCTACAATGCAAGCATGCTACAATTGTTATCAACAAGTCATACAAATAAAAGAAACAGTTATATGCAATTACAGCAATTTCCAAGAGCTCAAATAGAGCTGACTTGGCTCAGCCTCGCACATACCTGCAGCGTACGCCCTGCAACTTTTTGCTGTCCGCAAAAATTTTCACCAAAAACCCTTTAAAATGAGTTGTAGTTCCATTTCGAGAATTTTAATTCGAGGGATAGTTACTTTACGTAGGTAGGAATATGGTCCATTTTCTCTAAAAGTTTGTAAATGGCCTATTTCTCGTACAGTTGCGATAATCCAACTATCAAGCCAATCGTCCAAATGGTATGTACCTTGGCTCAATATGCAGCTGTTTCTACGCCTCCTGAGATGGATTGAGTTCGATTGGCACATTTTCAGATCAAGGAAAGATAACTAGGAGTGGTCCTTGATCCGGACACTCGACGGAAATGAAAATTTTGCTTGTAGAATCGAGCCCAAATCAAATTCTGCGATTCCGGAAAAAACATTTTGAATGTGAATGGAAGACAAAGAAAACAGGCTGTAAAGTACTTTAAAATTGTATGAGTTAAGAGACTGAATAAAATATGATCACTTTTTAAGCAAAGTTGACGAAACGGACCAAAGTGGTGTAGCGAATGCATTCCACATTTTTTATTATTCAAAATTTTTGGATAATCATGTTCAAATATTTTTAAAAATGAATCGATGTTGCGGCGTGGCGTGTCCATAGCGCACTCAGGTCTAAGATCGTGGGGTTGCGCTTGGGAGGATCTTGGACAACAAAGTGGCAATTCTTGTGAAAGTGTGGATTTTAATAATCTCCCACTAGCATGATCGTGTAGGGCCGCAGCTTACACACGATTGAGGATCAAAATAAATTCAATCGCTCTTGCAGCCTAACTCTTGACATTGGCTGTTACCTACTAAAATTGACTATAATTTCGTTATGAGCACTGTGCCGTTGATCTGAAACTGGGCTGCTCCA
>JAPYYZ010003424.1:0-14927 GCA_030522705.1 Eretmocerus eremicus | reverse complement strand
AGCGAATCGCGCTAAATGGCAATCGCACCTGTTCAAACTTGGCGCGCTTATTTTTGACATTTTTGAAGTGTCATGGCGACGCATTTGCCGCTCACTACTCTAGGCTCACTAACTAGGCGAAGCCCCGAGGTATAATACGCATGCGCAGACGCTTCCCGGCCTGGACGGCAATGCAGCACTTTCCGCCCCGAAATCAGGGCCGAAACCACACGCTTCCGGTGCTGGTATGCCGAAAAAAATGTTGAAATTTTCTAAAAAATTATTTGTTGTTAAATTTTTTTTCAATTTTTGATATCAAGTTTGAATCCGCATTGTGAACATGCATATGCATAAAAAATGCAGTCCTCTAGCATTTTTCTTTCAATAGGCTGATTTCAAAGGTATGCTCCCCCCATCAACTAATATTTGCCTATCTTGGTAAACAAAAAAATGTTTTCAGTCCAAAAACTGTGGATTCTATCATATTTTAATACCCTATAACGAAAAACAATGGTACGGGAATTTTCAAAAATAGTTGTAGAAACCGTTTGAAATTGACATAGGTCTCTGTTAAAAAGTCGTATATATAGATATACTATCAACGCTATCGTCTATAGCTGTTTCTTGGAACAGAAAACCCATTTGACGGAGATGCCTGGGATTCTTCATATTCTCGGCAGTACGAGTCTGTAAGAAAATTTTGGCGAAGATTGGTGTTCTGAAGGCCTGACCCTCCCCATGTAAGTCCAAAAAATTCTCGTTTTCGAGATATTTTGTCTCAAAGTTGCCTACGCATGCAAGCAAAAGTGGAGTTATGGAGCAACCAAACGGTGCAACTCGTTCGGATTCGCAAGGCTCTGAGTATCTCATCTCGTCTGATTCAGAGTCAGAGCTGATGTGACGGAAATCTTGGTGTTTCGTACTACTCATTCCAGAAAAATCTCTCATTTGCTAATAAATTATGTGCAATATTTCGTGACCAAGAAAGGAATATTAGAGGATGGTCTTGTTAATCTGAGTAAGCTGTGGAATAAGTCATTTCTACTTCCTGTGTGCAATCGCGGGATGATGTCACTCAAACGCTCCCTCTTAACGATCAAACTCTCCCCATCCCCCGTCTGCGTATATTTTAAGTTCTTCGAACGTGCGTTTTCAAGACAAGTGAATTTATTGCGGCAACGCTCGTGCGAGGAATGAAATTCTAGTTCATGCGGCTATCTCTTATTTGAATCATTCAAAAAAGTTTGAAGGACATCACCTCCGATCTATATGTGGCAATCACGTTCTTTCTTGATAAAACAATAATCGCGTGCTCATCAATCAATTTGCAAATGGCAGGAAAAAGTAGCCAACCCTCAGCAATTGTTGCCACATTGGAAAATCCGAGCTCCGTGGTTTTGCGAGGATACAGGCTCTGAGCTTTGCAAGCAGATACTTAATAGGGTAATCTGGTCGAAAATGCGCAATCCCTGAGCCACGGGGCATTTTTCAACGGAATATGGATCCACAAGAAGTAAATAAGACGCCAGTCACTGTCAAGTTGTCAAAGAGGTTGATGCATCATTTTCATCTCTTTACCTGAAAATGAATATGCAGGAGCCACCGATTGATCGGAGGTGGTTTACGCTTTAGCGAACTCTCAAACATGATTTGATTCACAGGTAGCGGCATGACTGAGATTTCATTCCTTGCGCGAGCTCAGCCGCAATCAGGATTGCACGGAGCAAAGTCGCACGGTAGATAGATGCTCAGAGACGAGAAATGAGGATAGTTGTTCAAATTGATCATTTTGAGGAGGCGGCTCAGTGAGTTTGACCCAGGTTTGCGCCAAAGACATAGAGCTGACTCAATACACAGTCCTTTCGGATTAACAAGACTATCCTCTCATTTCGCTCTCATGACCATGAAACATTTCACGTGATTTTTCTGCAAATGAGAGATTCTAGTGAAAGAAGCCGCGCGAAACACCACGATCTCCACTACATCAGCTCCAAATCAGCCGAAATAAGATACTCAGAGCCGAGGGAATTCGAACGAGTTGCATCGTTCGGTCGCTCCACAACCCTACTTTTGCTTGCATATACGTGGGCTACTTTGAAACGAAACATCTCAATAATTCGATTTTTTTCGGGCGGAGCCCCAATTGAAACTCTGGTACAGCTCGGTGATATTTATCGTTTGACTACCGATACAGCGGAATCTGTTCAAACCTAGGATCCCTATGTTTGTAGCGGGGTCCTTTCAGCGAACAAAACATATTTGCCTCATTTTTTCGCATCGGAGATGCGGGCCGATTGGTCCAAAAGGTGTATTTCTTGCGTCCATGGACTCTAACCTTTAGAACCCTTCATAGGATTTTTTGGAATCAGACATGGCGGTATCCAATATCGCGGCTTAAAACTGAAATTTTTTGATTTAATTTGCTAGTTTTGAACACAGTTTTGTTCATCATCAATGTTCGTGAAAATTAGTATATGGGGTTCTTTGGATCGCTGATCATGAATTTAATATTGGTTTTCCGAAATTCAAGATGGCGGATCCAATATGGCGGCCAAAAATTTTCAAAGTCATTTAAGTTGCATGAAAATGGGGTTGTAGGGGGTTTTCGGGCCGCTGATCTCGAATCTGCTAATAATCTTGTGAAATTTATAATCGCGGATTCAATATGGCGGCCAAAATTTACCAAAAGTTCCCAAGAACTCTTGGCCGCTATACTGGAACCGCGATCAAGAATTTCAAAAAAATGATGGCAGATTGATGATCAGCGACCCAAAAAATCTTTAGAAACCCATCTTCGTGCGATTTGAATGACTTTGAAAATTTTTGGCCGTCATATTGGATCCGCCATCTTGAATTCTGATAAACCAATATCAGATTCGTGATTAGCGACCCAAAGAAACCCCATACACCTATTTTCTCAAACATTGACGATGAACAAAAGTTTCATTCAGAAATACCAAAATAATAAAAAAATTTCAGTTTCAAGCCGCCATATTAGATACCGCCATAATTCATTTCAAAAAACCCCATGGGAGGTTTTGAGAGTTAGGGTCGATGGACGCAAGAAATACACTGTGTGGACTACACTGTAAAAAATCTCGTTGGGAAAACCCAGGGTTGAACATGGATCGGGTTTTTATCCAGTGTTCAACACAGGGATTTCACAGTGCGGCTAGTGAACTCCCAGCATTGGCTTGGGTTTTCCTAGGCACGCGTTGTGAATTCACGTCCATGCTATACCTGATTTGCCGCGGTCCACGACCAAGAACTTGCTAAAGTTTCGTGCAAAAAATTGGACCTGTATCTAAACGCATTTTTCAATCATACTTTGCGTAATTCCTAATCGAGTCCTATCCAGACCGAATCAGGCAAATTGTGTTTGAATAAACTTGAAGAGATCCGACTGCTCCGCACCGTCGGTTTTCCAACCCCAAACAACACGGCCCTGCAGCGAGGGAATAATACAATCGCGCGCATATGAATTCACAACGCGCGCGGGAAAAACCGAGGCTGTTGCAGGGAATTCACTGGCCCGTACTGTGAAATCCCTGTGTTGAACACTGGATAAATACCCGACCCATGTTGAACATAGGGGTTTCATAACGCGCGCTGTACTTTACCTAGCCCGGTAGTGATTTCCCAGTCAATTGCACGGGATCGCCCTGTTCCGACGAGGTTTTCCCCAAGAGTTTTTTTTTTACAGTGTAGTCAGCCTGCATCTTTGATTCGAAAGAAAGGGGCAAACATTTGTTGTTCGCCGAAATTTCGTGTTTTTTGTTGAATAAACAAACATAACTTTTCAAGTTTGTCTTTTTCGAAATTTTGTAACAGACCAATCGAAAGAACAGGTAATTTTACGTCGGAAATGGCGTTTTCTGTTTTTTTTCAGGGGTGATCTCATAGTTAGTTACACCGTTAAGAAAAGAAAGAGAAAAGTGTCCTTCATGTTTTCAATGGGTTACGGTGTGACCACGAACGCCTATTATACTTTACTTTGTATTCTGCTTTAGCTCATATTGCTCTGTGAGAATAATTGAAAAAGCATTGAATCGAAACTATGTTCCACTACTATTCATTTTTCATTCTTGCACTTATCTCGTCTAAAACGCCCCAAGAAAGATTTTATTTTCATATGTAAAAGGTCGTTTGACTGTATATCAAATAATAGTATATTTTTCACACGAGACGCACATTTTATTTTCTTTGACCCCGCTGGGCAAAGGCGCTCTCATGCGGTCGGCTCGCGCACGTCAGCGCGCGAGCCTACCGCATAAGAGCGCCTTTGCGCAGCGGGGTCCAATAGATGAATAAACGAAAAGCCCTATCTCATTCTGGAGAGAATGAAGAGCCCTATCTTGCGCTTGAGAAAATAGAAATCCCCATCTCAGAGTTCAGCTCAAAAAAATCCCATCTCATTATCAAGAGAATGAAAACCCCTATCTCAAGATATTTGAGTAAAAAAGGCCCTCTCTTGAAGACTTTGAGTAAAAGGCCGTATTTCGAGAATTTGGTGTGAGAAGTAGCGTCCCAAAATTTTCGAGAATGAGGGTCATGTACCTGAGAAAAGATTCCTGGTCATCTCCAAACTCTTTTCTCTGTCACATGGTCCTGATTCTCAAACATTTTAGGACATAACTTTTCTTACTAAATTCTCAAGATAAGGCTTTTTTACTCAAAATTTTCAAGATAAGGGGTTTTTCACCCAAGAATTTTGAGATGGGGCTTTTGATTTCCTCATAAATGAGATAGGGCTTTTTTGAGGTAAATTCTGAGATGGGCTTTCTATTTTCTCAAGCGTGAAATAGGGCTCTTTATCCTCTCAAGAGTGGGATAGGTCTTTTTATCTCCTCGGAAATGAGATAGGGCTTTCGATTTTCTCAAAAATGAGGTGGGGCCCTTTATTTTCTCAACAATTGAGATAGAACTGTTTTGTTTTCGAGCATCGATGTGTATTCGAATCAACCTACAGTGATTGGTGAAGACAATTAATAGCTCTAGTTCTTCAGGTCGCTCAATCCATCTATCTGTCTATTGAATCGGTCCTCAATTGACTGTCCTTCATCATATAAAGTTAGGCCTCTTGCAGCTAATATGGCTTTAAACTCATTCACTCAAGACAATGTCAAAAGTTCTTTATAATTTATCTCTACATCTTAAATTTGGACTCTGAATAAGCCTCTACGTGTATCTAAATATGTCTTTCAGGTAGGAGACGTAGCTTCCTTCTTATATGGCCATCAACGGACTTTTTGAGCGCATTGACTCAGTTAAGGATCCAGAAGATTGGCTGTAATATTTGCAAAATTGTGAGCATGGTGTGTCGGTCAACACGTAATTCTGCACTTATGTTTGACAAACCCTACTGGGGTTAGTCTTTCAAGCGAAGAATAACGAAAATTTTGGGATCTTCAAGTTATGCAAAGTTGAAATCAAGCCCCGTGGCACCAAAGACAAGTCAACACTTTTTCATCCCGTGGGTCAACGGTGACCTACGCTGCAGCGAAAGTGTTAATGTGTACTGTTATTAAAGCACAGAGGGCAAATTTCGAACAGAAGCAAGCCACAAACGTTTCGCGGGGAAAATGTCTAAGTTGACCTAGCTGGAATTCGAGTTCGCGCTCTCTCCGGGCGCCCTATTGTCAGCCCTCTAGAGGTGCAAAGCTCCAGTCGACTAAACAATGGACGTTTTCTAGTCAGAATTGTACTCTTCGACTGATTAAATTCACAAAGTAAATATGCGTAGACCAATAAAAAACCGCATTGAATGTGGGCCCTCGGCATGTCTTGCACATATCACAAATGTGGCGCCTTTATTTACAATCTGAGAGAACCGAGTCGTTGTTTAAAAATACTTCGCCTCCCTTGGCTCTACCAAATGAGGGTTCGTTTATTTGCTGATCAATGACCAAAAAACTTGTCGTTTTAGAGTCATCCAAAGGGTCGAATGAGACGGGTGATTTTTCAATAATCATTGATTGATAAACAAAGGAGGACAGTTTATACGCCAAGATTAGTCTTTCCCAATGATGACACAAACTCTCTGATATTATATGAGCAAGGAGCACAGGTTTGCATTCGACGCACATGAGATGCAGAATAGTCTCGCATCTAGAATTTTCTTAAATCGACCCTAAAGCACCTGTATAAAGTAATTGTGGGAAGTTGATTGATTGGAATGGATTTATTGGAGTCGAGGAGTAGAACCCCGCCAGGCTCTGGAAGAATTGCTCACATAGTAAGTGTAGTATGCAGGGTGACCGTTCACCCTTCGGTCTCGAATTCCCTGAGATTCCAAATATTTTCATAGCATTTTGAGCAATCTCCCAAAAGCATCATTTTGACGTAAGAGGATGTGGAATAATGATCAATCTAATGAGGGAACACGATGCCATACAGAGGGCATTTCTTCCAATACTAATTTGCACAACCGTATCATGACTTTGGTAGTCATCGTGTGAAATTTCAATGGACGATCAGAATTTCGATATGCGATCAGAATGTCTCACGAGGGAAAATATAGCGAGCACAAACCACGAGAGAGTCGCGTCTACGTTTTGCAGAAACCCAACGAGGAACAGCCGGAAGGAAGCACACGTAATCACTCCAGGGGGTATTTTCGAAGGGGAAACAAATGCAATCGTTCTGTAGATGCTGTAATTTGAGCTTTTGAGCTTCAATCGGGTGGCTGCACGTGATAGTGGCATAGTCGAAGGATGGTAGTGCGGGGGATTGCACCAATTTCTGTCTTACAGTTCGAGATCGCGATAGGGCATTGCGATAGTTACGCAGGGGGCACTGAGTGTCGTGCACGCGACCTACAGTCGATTTTACTTGCTCTTCCCAGTCAATATAGGAAAATAAAATAACTTCTACGTTTTTGATTGAGGGCGTGTAGGAGATCTCGGCACCAGAAACGACGATCTTAGGCAAGACCGCAAGCTGTATAACAGACTCATACCTGTAGAGTTTCTGAAAGAACAAAGATTGGGGCATACATTTTCGACTTTTTCGAAATGCCTGCTCTGGAGTGAGAATTTGTTACTAGAAAATGTGTCAGGGTATTTGTGGTTGACAAACATAAAGTAAATGCCCCGAAACACGTGATCGTTTCATCTATGCTCCACTGTGGAGGTTCAAGGAAATTGAATTTGACTTGCGAATGAACAAAACATTTCGATTCGGAATCTTTTCTAACCGCGTGAAAGCATCTGTGAAGGAAGTAGCTTCATGTGACGAAACAGCATAATCGATCATCTCGGAGACTTTCCGCAAGTGCTCGCGCTTATGATCGGTAACGAGTATAATGGGGTTTCGGAGTTCGCAGCTCATTATATATTGCTCCGCATGACGCACGCAAAGATTAACTCAGTCGTCATCGCGATCATACCCCCTAATGCTCGCGAATCTGCGAGACAAACATCCAAATTGGAATTCATGAGAGAATAGTCATTCATCATACCTGGGCAAGGCGTGTCGACGTCGACGACGAGGAGAACAAGGGGATACGGATGGGCCTCCGATCGCCGCTGCTCGGGCCGAGCGCACTCAACAAGGGGGATCCCACAAGCGGGTCCGAGGTGACACCTACTTACGGGGATTGCGCGTCTATCGGCTGATTAACGATCGTCGGGGCGCATTGGGCACGCGGCAAGATCGGGCCTCGCGCGCAACTGAGCCGGGCTCGTGCGTACGCGCCGACAAGATTCACGGAGCCTCTCCGAGCCGGCTAACAACGTAATGCGTACGTTCAAGTCGCGCCCGCCACCGTCGCCGCGTCCTAGTCGTCGCCGATGACGACACCGCAGATACAGCCGGACGACGCGCGTGCATAGCGCGAATCGACATACGTGCGCCCGAGCTCGCGCGGTAGCCCCGGGCCGCCGTACGCTCTCTGCCGAGAGCGCCTCATTATCTTGGCGACACTTTCCTCGTGCCTTTTCCTCGTGCCGGCCTCGCCGCGCAGCGCGCAGCAGCGCCTCGGCTCTCGCGCGTACGCGCGGTAGCCCAAAACACATGCGTTGCCGAGTGCACGAGGGCCGCCGAGCTATCGCATCCCGATAAAAGCCGATCGCCGCGCGCACTCGAGGAAAGTCGCGCGACGCGCCACGCACTCGAGGCGCTAATTAGCCCGCGCGGCCCCGTCCACCACCACCACCACCGCCGCGGCGGCGCGACCATTCATTCGGCCGCGGCCGCGGGCGAGCCTCCTCCGCGCTCCAATGCCGTAGTACTCGCGCGTGACGTCGGACGGGGCCGCGAGCGAGGAGAAAAGCGGGGACCGCAGGGACGAGAAAACTCGGTGGGGTGGAGAGCTCGCGGGGAGGCGCGGAAGATGCAGGAGAAAAAAAAGAGGAGGAAGGAGAGGAAGAGGCGGCGGGATGACACCCGCCCCGGCCCCGGCGCCAGCAAGCACTTATATATCGGGCGCACCACCAGGTGCGGGCTCAATTCACCACCACCTGTTGGCTTCGGCCCGCCGAACTTGGCGCTCGCCCGATCGCCGCAGCGCGCCGCAGAGCTTGCAAGCTGGGCCCGCGCGTCGGCGTCCGCAGCCCGACGCTGGTGGTGCGCCCGGCCGTCGTCGCTGTCGCTGCTGCCGCGCTCAGATACGCATAGCCGGATCGCGTCGAGACTCATCGTCGGCTCCGGGGCACTTGGAACCAGTCCCGAACCAGCGCGGCGCGAGTTTGACTTGGTGGCATCGGTGCAGCTCGCAGCTGGTCGTGGCCGGTGCACCGACGTACCGCAAAGTGCGCGCCCCCAGGATGGTCTTCAGAGTCCAGGCGATCGTCTTCCTGGCGATGGTGCTGGCGCTGCTGGTCGAGGCGCGCTGGTTGCACGACCTCGGCGAGACGCGGAAGCTGCTCGCGCTGCACCAGAGGCATCTGCTCAGGGACGAGCTGGCCGCCCTGCTGCGCCTCGGCCAAGCGCTCGCCGACGACAGTGGCGGCGGCGATGGCGATGACGACGACGACGACGACGACGACGAGCTCTACGAGCTCGAAGGCATCGACGATTACGCGCGGGCCCTGGGCTCGACGAGCGATCGTCACCGATCGTCGAGCGGCCACGGGCGCCGCGGCAGCGACGACGACGAGGGCAGCGAACGGGGAGCGAGGCCGGGCTCGCGGAGGCACCCCCGAGTGTCGCGGCGCCGCGGACAGCACCGGAGTGCGCGCCATCCGCGAGCGGGGCGACACGCGGCGAGCCACGAGGCCGAGCAGGAGCTCCTGCTGCTGGAGCTGGCCGAAAGCGCGACGACGGCGACGAGGGGCAAGCGGCACAACCGGCTCAAGCCGTGGACCGAGCTGGACCGCAGGTCGTACGTCAACAGCAGGCCCCGGCCCAGCCAGTTCGACAGCGAGAGAATGTTCGAGGTAGAGGTTAGAGAAGCGCAGAACAGCTCGCTGTGCAACTACACGGTGGTGCCGATCCCCGACCCCAGCGGCACCCGCCTGCCCCGGGAGCTCGAGCACGTCAAGTGCAATCACGTGGGCTCCAAGTGCCAGGACAGAGGCACCTACTGCTGCTTGCAGACCTACAGGAACGTCCAGGTGGTCTACGGGGGCAGCGCTGCGCCCAGGACCGACACCCTGAAGGTTTACTCGGGATGCGTGTGCTCGCTGCAGATCTACGGCACCCTCGAGCCCTACACGCCCCGCGTCGACATCGACGACTAGCGGCCAGGAGGCGCGGCGTCTGGGAACTTGGAACAACCTCGCACCGCTCCGAGAGGCTGCCGCGGAAGCTTCCAGAAGGTCCTTTGCTGCTCCCGGGCAGTTGCCGCCCACGCTCCACACCAGACCGGAACTGAACCCTATCAGCGGGATATTGCAATTGTGGGACATTCGACCCTTTCGATGGACGGAATTTGAATTGTGTCTCGTGTGTTGAGAGTGAAACCACAAGTTCCATGGAATCCACGAGATTTGTGAATCTACCGCAATCAACTAGCGTATGCATGATGTTCGTCTAAGTGTGCGTCGATTAATTGCTTCTTCCACTAAGCTCTACAGTATTCTTTAGTTAAAATGATTCAAAGATGGTTGTGATTAGTGCGTTAGTCTATAAGTGCAAAGCCTTCATGAATTAGAGACTGAATTCCACGATGATAGCGAACGAATCAACTCAGAATCTGAGCGCAATCTTCTACTGACATTCATAATATGTTTCATCTGCAATGACAAAATCCGTATTCAACTTTTCCATGTCCCGTCAGAATTTTTTTCTATGCTATTAGAGTATGTATTTCAAAATGTGAACTGAACGGCCCAACAAATTGAAACAGCTTCAAACCGTTTCAAAATACTTACCGCCAGGAGGCAATGGACTAACATAATCCGATTACCTAACTACCCGTCAGTCACTCGCAAGTGATCATAAATTAAACAAATCCTTTTTCGTGTTAATCGAGATTATTTTATCGATTCAGAAGTAGTTTTGATGCGTGGTATCGACACGGCTCACCATAAGACATCGACTGTGATGCGTTCTGATTAACGCACATTCCGACAGATTTTAAAATGGAGCCGTGAACCGGGCTGGTCAGGCTGCATTTTCAAATACACTCATTCTGTCATTGCCAAAGATGTGGATTCACAAAATTTTGGATCACGTACATTTCCACGAGAAAAAAATTTTTTAATGTTCTTATGGTATCAGTTGGGTGGACATGTTTAATTTGCCGAATCGCTGTGATCAATCACGGATATTGATTAAGATTGGATATTCTGAAAATTCAATTACTCGAGAGAAAGAAATTTTCCATTCTTCACAAAGCTGTGACCAGCTTTCACAGAGGTCTCGGAAACTATGGATATCCGTTACATAGCAATCCTACATTCTAGAGACTACTGTAAGCGAATCGTCAATACTTTTTCTTTTCGAGCTGATTAATTCTTTGAAAAAATTGAGCGAATCAATTGCAGTAAATTAATGCTTAAAAAGTTTCGAAAACTGCGCATACGTTCTAGTTATTTGTGCAATCCTTTTATATTACACAAATATTGAAATTTTTCACAAAAGTGTCTTTTGTGTTAAGTAAGAATTCGTATCTCATCCCCGAACACTGTGGCAGTCAACTTGAGAAAAAATCGAATAATACCTGTTATGCCGTTGATGTACTAGAAAAAGACCTAGATGATGAATTTTATTTCATAAAAACCTGGAATTCTCCAAGGGTTACACACTAATCATCGCTAACTATTTCAATACTTCTTCTGACATTAAAAAAGAAAGTGAACGCTCAAACATGGTACTCTAATGAGTGAGAAACTATTTTTAGTGCAAATCAGCTCAAATTGGTCAAAGTTGTGTTGGAAGCAATAAGAATCTTTGATAACCAAACAACTTTCAGAACATGAGATGGGAGCTGATATGTCACGTAGCGAAGTTATGCATCTTACTTCCCGTCTGTACTCTTTTTGAAACATTTTGCGACCCTATTTCTCAACTAAACCTAAACATAACTTAAATGTGGTTTCAGATACGAACAATACTTAATCTTTCTTTCCTTAAGGTCATGTCGTAGCCGTCCATCCGACGCGTGATTCTTGAATCCCTTAGAGATTTGGATCAAAATAAAAGAGAGAGGCTGTTCTACGTCCCCAAATCTAGAGCATCTCTCTCCTCTTTTGATCCAAATCGCAAGGATGTTCGAGAATAACAGGAACGCGATGAGTGCCTGTATACCTCAACGTGTATATGGCGCAAGTATACATGCATATAATGCTTCCGGGCGTTTCCATTATTCTCAAAAATCTTCGCGATTTGGATCAAAAGGGGAGAGAGATGCTCTAGATTTAGGTACGTAGAACAGCCTCTCTCTTTTATCGTAGAACAGCCTCTCTCTTTTATTTTTATCCAAATCTCTAAGGGATTCAAGAATAATGGGAAATGCCGCGAAAACGGCTACCCACGCGTCTCATGCACGGCTACGACATGGGCTTAAGAATATGTCGGAAACACGCAAGTCGAGAAGTTAATCCAATATTTCTTCGATTCTATTTCGACCTGGGTTGAGATTCGACTTGATGTGTTTGTCAACTCCTCGTTTGCCCAAACCGAAATTGTGTTCAAAAGATATGGTAATCAGTTTAGTGCTCGAAAGCTTGAGAATAGATAAATACATACGCGCTGTCAAATTACTCTCGTTCTTCTCGACTACCATTTCGATTTGATCCGAACGTAGAGTTGAGGATAGACAATCATAAACAATTGTCTCCCCGTAATTCCGCTTGAATCGAAAAAGAGTTCGAGAAATCCGAAGAAAACTTTCTTGGCGGCGGTGCACGGCTCCAATATGCCCAAGCTTTTATGAGATTCAATCCATTTCATTCCTCTCCGTTCAAGACAGTAATATACTCACAATCTATTTCAAGCGCTTAAAAATTTAGAATTTTGAACAAATATAGGATGTGGATTGATTTGGTAATTTCTCAAATTTTGAACAAATTGAACTTTTCTCACAAAACTGATACCAATGATTTATAGTTACCTGTTATTCTCAATACTGCGGTCGGTAATAGAAATACCTACGGGAATTCTAATAAATCTCTTGGTGATTCGGAAAAATATTGAAAAAATTTCATCTGAAACCATGAAGAGTAGATACCTATTTTTCTCAATTCTGTGGTTGATATTGAAAATACCTATTGGAATTTCTACAAATCTCCATAGGGTTTAGAAAGGATATTGAATTTTTCCACAAAACTGGAGCCATAAATCGATATTTGTTGTTTTCATTTCTACGGTTGTTCATGGAAATACCCATGGAAGTTCTTGTAGATCCTTTCAGGAAAGATCTTGAGAGATTTTTCACAAAACTGTAACCAATAGTACGTGTATACAGATCGTGGCATATCATTCTCTACACTGCGGTCGGTAATGAAAATACCTACAGGATTTCTTATGAATCTCTTTGGGGTTCGAGAAAAATATTAGAATTATTTCCACAAAACTGAAATCACAAATAGGCGGATGCCTATTAATCTCAATACTACGATCGATACTAAAAATACCTATAGAAATGTTTATGAATCTCTCAGAAAAGTTTAGTCAAGACATTGATTCCTCAACATTTTAGAAATCAGTAAAAGTGTTTACAAATCTATAAACATAAATAAGTAGGTACTTGATACCTTCAAGACCACAACAAATGATGCAATCGAAGCATCTACGAGAATTTACATGCATTGCAGGATTAAGATTCTGGGTGATTCAATACACAAGAAAGAAAGGAGGATCGAGAATGAAAAATAGTCGTTTTTGAGTGAGAAAAGTATAGTTCTAGGAAGAATCTTGCAGCGTTCCGATTCCTTGGACGACCTGGTTAACCGAATTCAGATTCCACTTGGGACTTTCAAAATTATGATGGAAGAGCAGCTTCAGAAAAACGATAACATCTCATCATTTGATACAAGACTGTAAATTGAATTTGGACCTTGCGGTCCTGAGACTCCGATAAATATTCTCTTGCAATAAATATGTTGAATTACCATCAGAAAACTTTGTATTATAGATCAATAAGTAACCAGGCGTACAAATTGAACGTAAGGAAGATGATGCAGATTATAGCGCTCCCGTAGCCAAAATGTGTTTGATTGGTGATATATAGATTTGGTTTACCAAATACCCCCTTTAAAAAGCGTATGAATGTACCAACACAAAAAGTATAATAAGAAATTATGTCTGTGAAATGTATTCTTGATTATTAATCCATGTTCGCGGGCTTATTTAGATTGTGATGAGTTATCCCTGTGATAATTTCAAAGATATTACTAGATTACTCAAAATTATCCATTTTAGTTTTCTTCATTCCATTTACACATTCATGTTGTCAGGCAGCACAAAACTAAAATAAGTACTGTTACGTGATCCGTCTTCATACTATCGTCTTCTACATCTATGCGTCACCCATCTTTTTTCAAATGGAGTGTTCATCTTAGATTTCAGTCATACGTGTAAGAACATAGCAGTTCGGATATCACTGTCACATACAAATCTTGATCAGAAAGTCTTACAGAATCGTAAGATGAACATTTTGTATTGTTATCGATGTAAGTCGAATAGAATCCTTATTATGTTTGTAAATATTGATGTAAATAAACAACTGGATAGATTTTTATGCAAAACATTGGACTATATTATCAATCGATGGTCTCAAAAACCTGCCCCCTCTGGTAATCATGACTTTCATACATATACATTATAAGTTGGAGTGTATTACAAACAATTTCAATAGAGTTTTTAGTTTAACAAAATTTGATGGCAAATGTGAATATTAGATTTTTTTGCTTTTTTCGTGACCATAAAAATCTGACTCTCCGCAAGATAATAACGGAGATCAAAATAGCTCTGACATTCCATCATAGTCTGATCTTCTTTAGACGTGTATTAACGACAATACTTTTTACGCCAAACTTAGAGTGAGTACATGAACAATCGTTTGATTACCAATCTAGCTAGAAATGCTTCTGTTCAACTCGCGCAATCGTCAAAACGTCGCTAAAACAATCTGCGTAAGGAATCAGCTTCACCTCAATTATCTTTTTCTGAGTAAAAATAAAATGAAAGAAATCTGCTTTGGGTCACAGAAAAATTTTTATTTGAAAAACCACAAGCGTTTTTGTGATTTCGAAAACTTAATACCGCAAAGCATCTCTGCAACTGTAGAATCATACGGATATATTCATTTTAATGGGCGTAGAATCAAAATTTGAAGTATTATTGTCAATTTTGGGGAAGAGGGCCCGCAATTTGACTTGGTTTCTTCAATTTTCAGTGAGGGTGACGATCACATCAAACTTCTATGTAACCGTCTACAAGATCCAAATTATAGCTTGCACTTCCAGACTTACTATGTCGAGGAGGTACAATCATCAGAGTGGGTTTTGTACCAAGAAAATGATGTTATTGATCGACCCATAACTCACTGTAATTATTTGAAA
>JAPYYZ010003423.1:0-20201 GCA_030522705.1 Eretmocerus eremicus | reverse complement strand
TTTGAAGCCAGCTGTGTGTTCGCATACGCTGGTAAATGGGAAATCCAGCATTTCTGGGTTCGAAGCGAAATAGTCAGAGCGCTGATGGGTGCATCATCGATTGCGCGTGCTGCGTTGCTGACCGATGATGAACAGTGATATACGTTTGCGCTTTTTCATCTTCCGCTTGTTTCCCTCCGATTCGGGCGAATTTTAACTCTGTAACTTTCGTCCTGCAGCTCACAATAATCAATATCCTATACGTTATTATCGCTATCCGGCACAGTTTTTCAACGTTAGTTGGAGATTCGAATAGGTACTTTTTGACACTCCGCGACTTGGACTCACGGATTGTCAAAAATAGCTCTCGGTACGCGCGGCCGTAAAATGTGCAACTCGCGTTCTCGTGATAATTGCGACGCCGGAAATATCACTCGGTATGCGAAATCCAACTTTTACACCCTTGCATAGAAATATGCTGTTATGGTGTGGGCATTGGCACGGAAATTTCGGTAGATTCCGTGGAAAATGACCTTGCATTTTGACTGGAAGCTGAACATCACTAAATACAAATTTTTTCTCGCGTATTCTAATGAAATACTTCTGGTGGTACAAAAGTGCCAGGCCGATTCGTAGAGCCATCTTTCTTCCCAAGTGTCAGTACCGGGAACAGTTTCTATTTGAATCTTGCCTTTTTATCTGCCTCTCGTCCTGATATGATAAAAAGAATCGAAATGTCAATATTCTTCCGTTGTGAAGTGCGGTAGTATTAGATCAACCAGTTCCCATAATAGGTTTGATAGCCGGAACATGTCGAGCCATGTGCTCCTATTACGCATGTGGTGGGGTTTTTGTGTCACTTTCGTATAGACACCTTCTTCTTAAATCAAACAATATTTAACACCTTCCAAAGCAGTTACTTTGGAGAAATCCGATATTAGATAAAATTCCCGGGTAAAAGAGGTTGCATTACTTTCCACAGGCGGCAAAGCAATGAGTGTGAGTCCACAGAGGTAATATTGTATGTAGTCATCAAAATTTACTAATTTTCGCGATAAAGAGCATATATTTTGTAATATTATTTAGTATTGTATTTAGTGAGAAGGCCGATGGTCGCACATCACTATATTACCCACCCAATGCGCAGCTGTTAAACTCTGCGATGTCAAAAAAAATGGAGCAGAGCATTTATATCGTTTTGTGTTTTCATTTGAAACGGGTTCGCAACAAGCACATTGGCGTTACCAAACGTCGCACGGCACGACTCATCATGCGCATTTATTCAAGAAGTGCACCGAGTCGGACGAGAAATCGGCATCGTAACAATTGCAACGGGCACTTTGCGAGTTGCAAAATCAATTAACGCCACTTTTATCGGTATCGCTGTGCGTACATAAAATAAGCTCTCTATATAAGATCACCGAGTCAGACGTCCACAATAAGTGTATGCAAATCAAACAGGTGCTCATAGTTTCATTGCCATGTTGTAGTACAATGTACATCCGCCTGCGTTCGAGAAGGAGATGCATGAGAATAGTCTAAACGCAACGCAATTATTTGCTCTCACGGGTCGCATATTATGCGGCTCTCGTTATCAACTGGAATCTCATTTTGAATCATTGGAGAGGCGACAAACTCGTATGCGGAGATATCATACTCACTTCATCATCTCGCACCTGACGATAGACGAACTCGCTAATAGAGTTACTGACAGGTCACACTGTCACTCGTTCATTAGCACTTCCACTCCCGAATTGAATTGATCGAATCTTCTCCACGTATTTTTGCTGTACTGTAGGAGTTGTCGAGCATTCGATGTGCGCTGTGAAACTGAAAATCAGCTGTTCCACTACACCCGTTGCGCGCAAAACTGTGCCCGAGGGTCTCCAGAGTCCCGCTAATACTCGTCTCAAGCGGCACTTCTTGCGACTCTCGTAATCTCGCAATGCGCGAATTATCTAATCGTTATGCGATAATTATGATCGAATTGAAATTTCAGTTGAATTCGCGCACTCCTCGTGTGTCGTACTTCATTCTGACGGCTAATTATACAATATAATATGTGACTGCATCATAAATTCGAAGTTTCTATCAAAATTAGTACGATAACGCATATTCCCGAAAGATCTGCGAAGCTTTTAGCGCGAATTACGATCGACAAAGCTTATCTGCGCGTGACGCTAAAGGAAAACGAGCCATTTTTTACGGATCTGTTCCGCGGCCAGACGGTCTGACCCGCGCATCGATTGTATTACGGAATATATCACTATCTCCGCTTCGAGTAACCAATGTCAGCTGTAAGATAGAAATTATTAATAGGCTCTTGGAGTCTGAGGAAAAATCCGATCGCATTGGAGGATGGCTGCGCGTGTAATTGCGGGGGTTGTCCTCGAGTTTGAATATTTTCTAATTTTATCTCGGTGTAAGTCCGATACTGTACGTACGACCGAATATTTTGAGTGAAAGTTTGTGCTGAGCATCTCAAATACCTCGAAGAATTTTTGGTAAGCCGTACATCTATAGAAAAGTCTTCGCACTTGCAAATAGAAGGTTCGTTATGCGTCTGCTTGGAAATCAAATCTAGACTTTTTAAATGTTGTGGGTTGATTGGGATTGAAAAGCTGATATGAGTTGTTCACGATCAAAGTGGACCAAATCCATTTTTGAGAAGTAGAAAAAATAAGACTTTATAGGCTTCTCTGAAAAGACGATTTTTTCATCATCTTTGAGCTGTTTTCCGGCTAAGAAAATTATTCATGAAAGTTCTCGATACATTGTTTTATCACTAATTGTAAGAACCAAGCTCCATAAAATTCTGAAAAAGGACTTGTTAACAGTCCACTTTGACCCTGAACAACTCACATGAGTGCTACATATGAGCATTTCTTTCGAAATTGGGAGATCTTGGTTAACCGAGGAAATCATGACTAAAATATAGATGGGCGTTCTGAACTCTTTTCACAAGGATTCGTAAGATAATGCATCAAAATATCAATGAGTATGTCGTAGCTTGGTTTAGCACGAAAGCACGAAATATTTGTACAGATATTTCCAATCAATCGGCGTAGATGGAAAGATGAATAAACAAGCTATAATCAGGCTCTTATCAGAAGTAACAGAAATAAAGAAATATAGCTTATCGTAATTTTTGATGATCACAAATTGGTTGCAGTATAATAATTTTTTCCCCTGCAAAGAATGAAACAATTCGCATAACACGAGACGCCATGCAAAATTCTGATGACGAGGTCAGTGTCATAAGATTTTCAAAATTGCACTGCACTGCCGGCGTATTTTCACGGAAACGTATATTACGCGACTGCAATCGTGACTGGCCATGACCGTGGACCGAGATAATTCTAAAATTGAAGGCCGAGAGTGTGCAATGACAGATATAACTTTGCTGTGAAGCACATGGCAGAAATGGATCGGATTCGTTGCAAAAATCTTTCCTACATTCACTATCAATATTTTTGATCCAGAACAAATTGGGAAAAAACTACAAAAATCGCTGAATCTTGAATAAAAAATCGATTGGTTCAGTTTATTCAGTATAAACTTGATACCCCCTCAGTGAATGAACCTCAAATGCCCTCGATGAAAATGTCAGAATCATAGAATTCTCATCGTGATTCATTATCCATCACAAGAAATTATTCCAGATTAGTTCTTTAATTCAAGTCCCAGACTGAAAAAGAGAAAGGGTGGGATGTATGCACCATCAAAAATGTATTTGCGACAGTCAGACCAAATGAATATAGTTCTTCAGATTTTTCAGATCCATTTCTACTAAAATAATCACAAATCAATGATCATATCTATTAAAATCGTAAATGGGTTAAATCAAACATTGGGTGGCCGCATATACGATTCTCTGCCAAAATTAAATCCATTCCCGCTCTGAAACTGAATTTCGTCTTTTTCCGTGCTGACAAACCTGTTCCTCTATAGCGATGTATTTTTAGATCCTCTCCTCCTACAAAGTATCCGCGAAGCACCGCATCGATACTCATTGAGACACAATACACACTCATACGCAGTCGTAAATTGCGTAAACACGCGCTCACGAGCTTGAAAAACTGCGCTATACCCAAGGCACAATATTGTTTCTCGCGCGAGTCAATATTTTTGCCGGTGGCATAACCTGTGGAAGCGCAACAGTTTTTTCCAACATAGGCAAAAATGGATGTAATGCTTCAGAATCACAATGCAAAGTTCGTCTGCGACGTTCCGGACGGAATTCGCGAGCTTTGCGCGGATATATCTCGAGAGGTCAGTATATACTTGGTTGGCGAATTATTTGACGATTCGAGGCAAAAAGGATCGGTACGAGATGCTCATCAATCAAAATAATTAGACGTCGTTATTGAGATAGGTGATACGATCGCAGCCGAGAGACATTCACTGTTTCATCGCCGATTACTTGGACGCTCTCTTGATTACTCGAGAAAATGCCAAAGGTGAGTGACAATCTAACAATGTTGATTCTCGTCTCAAAGTATCTCATAATCAGTCGCAAATTTGGATAGTTGATTGGTTATCATGAAATGTAGAGAATTGGCAAAGTGTTTTCTCACATCCAAAAAGTGTTGGCGTAGAAATTGACAAGATCTCTCTGTAAATAATTTCAACAAGTGAGTCCCATGAAAGTGCACTGACTCATACAGAATATTCTTTGTGACCCGTTGAGTATGTTATTGTTCGTTACTAAATAATTTCTTCCTGTATTCTTTCCTCATTTTCAACAATAGCTCGCGATATCGAGAAGCAATTATTATAGAAAAGCTAAAAGCCCTATCATCCCAAAATACACGACAAAATCGAGACGATTGCAATTCTTCGCTCTACCCAACATATCTCTCTCTGATTCTTCCCACAGTCGCCATAAAAGTCGTCCAAAATGTCATCATGGAAAGCGAGCAGATCGTGGAGATTCTCATAGGCACCGGTCTGGATTTAAAAGCCATAGCCGCGGCAATTCCACGCCTCCAGGTCGCTCTCACACCCCAACAGTTTATTCTCATCTCATCCATGAAATTTTCTCAAGTTGA
Organism: Eretmocerus eremicus; assembly: GCA_030522705.1. NCBI lineage: Eukaryota > Metazoa > Arthropoda > Insecta > Hymenoptera > Aphelinidae > Eretmocerus > Eretmocerus eremicus. Next base: position 15,171 of record JAPYYZ010003423.1, on the reverse strand, counting down.
ATTTCGCTTGCAGAAAGCCTTCAGAACCTACTTGGACGCAGTAAACGCTCCGAAGAAGGAATGCGGCTGCGACGACGGTAGGTTTATTAAACGCCTCTATTCTTAACTCGTTGGCGCGATCCGATCGTTCGATTCTCTCAATTGTGCGCGAATCCTTTGCCCCCACTGAAATTCAAAAAACATGACTGCGGATCGACGAGAGGCCACGCGCGGATTCGATTGATTATTGAATGTTCGCGCGATGCCCTTTTGCGGATAGTGACCTTGAAACTCGCGACTATTTTTGCCGATTGGTCTTTGGAGAGGCTGCATGGTCGATGCGAGATTCTTTTTAAACGGCGGGCTTTTTCTACGACATAGACGACAGCGACGTAGACGACGACAACGAGCTGTCCATTAGCAGAATTTTGCGCGAGATCGGAGCGAATTACCGAGAGGCTCACTGCGCGGCTATAAAGATCCAGGTATTTGCGAATGTTGAGCTACTGCCTCGTAAAAATTATTTCGCTTGTGTATATAAGATTGTTATGATTTTCAGTTTTTATCGACATTTTGTGTACGGCGTAGTCCCGTTTTCAGATCAATTATTCTAGCACTTTTAATAATCTCCTTCCGTTTATTACAATTAGGACAATACACGAGAAAAATGTGTAGAGAAAGATTCGATGACTCTGAAATAGGGAGTGATAAAAATGTTAAATTATGACGAAAAAAAGTCTTTGAGTGAGGCGCAGGTGAAACAAATTTTCAGAGTCAGACTAGAAGACAAAGTGTCAGTTCCAAAGCAGTCAGAACAAAATTCCGATGTGGAGAAGAAAAAAACACTTTCACATACAAAATTGGAGCAAAAGTGTTAAATGTGTCGAAGAATTTTTTCGAATAAACCCCATTTGACACAAAAATTTTGCTCAAATTGCATCCATCACTCTATTCATTGAAATATTCCAATCAACAACGAAAACAATATACATATTATTTTGGACATATTCAGCCAAGAAAGTAACTTTCCCAAAAATCACCCATGAATTCAAATCCATCTCGATTTTGCGAGGCTCTGTTCCGAGGTCACTACGAGAGGCTGTCTCTAGCGGAGAAGCGCGGCGAGATAGTTTGGCAGAAGGCAGCCGTCAACACAATGGAGATCCTCCGAAAGACGGGCATTTCCGAGACGGAGGCTTCCTATGCCGCTACAATAATCCAGGTGAAGCTCACACTCCCTCCAAGCCTTTTACTTTCCTTCGAATCTTTAATTTGCAAAACGGCGCGAAATACTCAAAAATTGCATCAATTTCACAGGCGGTCTACCGCGGCTACTATACCAGGAAGAACTTGAAACTCCGAAAGAGTAATATTCAAATTTTTCATTCTTCCGCCGAAAAAAACGTAAAAATTTCCAACTCTCAAAATTATATTCCAGTGATTATGGAGCGGGAGGGCTACGAGGAGGCCGAGCCCTTCGATCTGAGCGCCTGGCTGGAAATGATGTACGAGAACACGGGTCTGACGCGCGAGGGAGCCGATTCCGCGGCCAAGATAATACAGGTTTTTTAAAGAAGCCGCACGCAGTAGAGCGCGTTTATTCAAATGCACTCGATATATATATATATCCAGAGTGCAAGCATCTGACGTGGTTCGAGCGGCGCAATTTGAATTGCTTATTTTTTGTGCCGAGTAGAGCGCGTGGAGGAGGTACTATCAGAGCACGCGTCCGGTTCTGCAGTTGGGAAAATTGGGAAAGAGCCGATCGAAGGCGTCGCGCGTCACTGCTGCGACGGGGCAGGAGGAAGAAAATGCGAAATCGGTTAGCGCCGTCGCGAGCGCTTCTACCGCTCACAGCCGCAAGCTCGACGACAAGAGCGCCTCGTTGCGCGCAGACGGTATTATACAATTTTGAGATTTTTTCATTTGGTTTTTGAACGATTTTTTTCAGTTGGCTCATTCGGAGAGATTATATCTTTGTACTTCGATAGCTGAGGGTAATGAGGAACTACATTATTGAAATGAATCCATCGGCTATACGAGCCAAATCCATATCGGCACCGGCAGATGAAACTGCCGATGACGATGTGGATTTGGCTCGTAAAACTGATAGATTCATTTCAATAATGTAAATCTCCGCACGAGCGATGAATACTTCTGATCGGTCACTACTGTATCGATCAATTCCGTAATGAGGAACTATCTAAAATTTTCTGGCAGAAAATTAACTATGCAGAATTGTTTGATTATAGAATGCCTTCTAAAATCAGAGAATTTTGACTAGCTCCCTTTTCGCGAGACGATTTTGAACATTTTATTTTTGAACAGCAAACTTCAGATGGTTTCTCTTGGCATTCTAAGACCAAAAATTTTTTAATTGTTCCTTTCTCACAAAAAAATGTATAGTTTCTTTTTGAATAGAAAATTTTGGATAGTTCCTTTTGACCAAAAATGTTTGTATGCTTTCTTTCTCGCCAGAAAACTTTGCATAAGGTTTTGGATAGTTCGTTATTACTCTTAGCCATGAATTTGAGAGCTTAAATAAGGACTCCATAGATGCTCAATCTCTCATATTATCCTCGGCCAATGCCTATTCGAAATGGAGAGCATTCTTCAAGAAACTCGTTCAACTTTGAAGGAACGCACCCGATCGACAAGACACATCTCGAGAAACGACAACTTTTTTTGTTTCCAAACCCGAAGAATTTACGAGAGCCTTGAAAATTTCAAAATTATTCAAACACGATCGGAAATTAGATTGAATCGCAATTGTTCATTTCGTCAACTCTGTATTCTCGCAAAATTAAGACTTTCACGACAACAGGTTCGCAATCTGCGATGATCAAATCGAACGAAGTGGAGGATCGTCGGTCGGAAGAAAAAAGAAGTATCGCACCAGGTACCGATGATGCCGCGGACGATACTGGCGAACAAGCAGAGGAGAATGAAGAACTAAAAGATGACGAGCAAGGAGTGGGCGAGAGCGAAGCTCTGAAAAGTCCAAGTGCCGAGGCGGCTAAATCAGCGAGCATCAAACAAGGAGTGGACGAAAGCAGTAGTAGCGAGGATGGTGAACCAAAAGAAAGACAAGTTGACAAAGTAGCCGTCGATGACGCTCAGGACGAAACTGATAATGAGACTGAAATGAATCAGGAGTGACGTCATTGCGTATCCCACGAGCTATAAGTTATACTCTGAATAAAAGTATCGATAAGTTTTTGGACAGGGAATTTCCAATTTTCCTATGACTCGTCAAGGTTCATTGATTACCTGTCACAGGACTCGTGATATCAGCTTTTGGATAACACCTTCTGCGTAGTTTCGATGCATCTCTGGCTAATTTCAGTCTTTGAGGATTGCTCTGGTAAATATGATAGAACTCAATTATAGAGAAAGTACACATCTTCTTGCGGAAAAGTAGGTATTGGTTGAGAGCGATATGCATTCATTGATCACTCTGATTCGCATTGCAAGTAGTTACAGCAGAAACTGGCCAGACTGCTCCAGTCCGCAATCGGTTGTTTCTCTTCTCTTGCACAGAGCCAGTAGCTCTTTTCTTTTCGGATACAATATACCTTGCCTCAAAATGGATACTGCAGGAAATTTCAGAAATTCCAAGATCCTCTTCAACTCAGAATTCCCCAACAACGAAAATCTCACACGACAAATTTCATCCGGCCAAGGCACCTTTATATCAAATAATCTTCTCGCGGCGCGCGTGTACACATCAGAGTCCTTAAAAAATACTCGGATCTACAGTCTACCAAAATCACCTCTAAAACAAAATGGTAATCGTAAATAATATATTGCCGAGAAGCTCAGCGCGCGAGTCGTCCACTACTGCGACGCGATCCGGTGTATTTCTGCTGAAGCAGGCAAAGCGAGTCCTTGTGCTGCAATAATTGCTCCGTCGAGTGTTGCTGCTGTTGCTCGTCCAAACTGATACGCTCGTAACTCGCAAAATCGGTCCGAGCAGGTCTACCGGTGCTGGGAAGTCCAGAATCTCGGGAGCATCGCCTCGAGCGTTTCTTGCAGGCCGAGCACTTGGTCTCCGATTGAGCTTTCGATGTCTGGTGTCGCTCGTACTGAGGACTGCTGGTTGAGCTTGGACGAAGGTCTTCTTGGTGGTGAGATTGTAGCCAACTGCTGCTGCTGCGGTAGGATAATTCGGATTCGTGAGGGGGTGGTCGGAAGGTGTATAGAGCTTGCGAGCTCTTTGGGGTGTGTGGTGAGGCACATGTGGGCTGTGAAAAAGTTTTTGGAAAATGCACGACAGAGACTTCGATGTTCTTACTACAGCTTTGTAGCTCTACAGAATTAAATGCAATTTTACTGCACTGGGACTACTATTAGTAAAAATACTGAACTCCGACATAAAATCACTGGGATCAGCGAGAGCAATAGAGTAGCCTATGCTCAGCACAGCGATTTTACTAACTATTTAGTGGTTTTACATTTTACGTTTTTACATTTACTAACTATTTACGATCTTACATTTTACGTTGAAATCCACAATCTTGTTGTAGAAATACAAGAGTTTGTAGGATTACTTACCAGAGCTAGAAATGGACGGCTCGGAACCAGAACGGTGTAATTATACATTATGGCATTTTGAAAAACCGAGCTAGTCCTTTGGGCGCTACTTGAGTAGGCAATGATCTTTTGAAATAATTCATACAGCATTGCGTTGATGAATAGTCTATCTGCATGATCGCAGAAGAATTGTTCATTTGAAATTTTGCTTGTACTCGTGATGGTTTGCTTTTAAAGTGAAGATGTTACATATATGAAAAAGTTCTTCCCCAATCTCACCTGAATAAGAATTTTTTCATCGGTGTTTTTCTTTCCAAAAAATGATCTGCGAAATCCTGTGCAATTATTACCAGGATTCAGATGCATTAAAAAGTCGAATGCAATTTGGCTCAAAATTAATTGCTCGTCCAATCCACACAATGACATCTTCACTTTAAAAGCAAAAGAATTGTCTCGAAAGATCATTGCTTGCCCAGGTAGCGCCCAAAGGACTAACTCGGTTTTTCAAAAAGCCGAAATGTAATTATACCGTTCTGGTCCGAAGTCGTACAAATGCCCGAGCGTGTTGTGTAGTTCCAGGAAACTTTTTCACAATGAGGATGTTTTTCCTCGAGCTTTCGGAGATGTGATTCCAAAATTTCGAAAACTTTCTGAGGAGGAAATCCTTTGAGGAGTGGGAAAAATGTTGAGATATTTATGATGAGCTCGCGCTGCGCGAAGATCCTCTATGCGTCTGTTGTGCGAGCTCGCGAGTTTCTTCCGCGAGCAGTAAGCTTTGCAGCATCTTTAACGAGGTTCACCAAGATCTATTGACTTTAGCAAGTAGATGAAACTATTTTCGACATCGCACTACACTTAGTACATTTCATAGAGAGACATGAATTTCCATAAGTGAATTCGCTTGTTATCAGGACTATCCGGACCGATCCCGTACAGTAATTAAATCCAATCGCGACGTATGTAAACTGTCCTCTTTAGCAACCGATCCCTTCCTCTCGTCGAATCAGCCGAAAAAAAAATTAATCCAAAACCCAATCGTCGAAGCTGCTCGTAAATATCCCACCCTACCCCCGAACCAGCCACTAAACTGAAACCAACCAGCGAGAACAATGCGCCATACAATGGCAGCATCGCCGACAGTAGCAGCAGCAGCAGCAGCAGCAACAGGAAGCGCATCCACTAATCCAGTAACAAGTGCAGCAGAGGTGGCAGCAGCACGAGTGAACCGGGCACTGGCTGCAGGGAGAATTTGTCTGAATCCTCGTCGAGCAGTCGTCGCTCGGCTTCGTCCAGTTGAACAACGCCTCGTCGGCTTTTGCCTGCTCGGCGTGGCGCTGCTCGTGGTGCCGACGTCGACGCTGACCGGGTCGCCGAGACTGGCGCGATCTCCTCCTTCTGCGAGGCCTGCCGCTGCTCTCGCTGCTCGGCCTCCGCACGAGTCCGTCGCGCTCGCGAAGAGACGGCGACGCCGAGTGGGCCAAGCGGGATCGGCGGCGGCTTCGGGCTCTCGCAGCGCTCTGCGCTTCGTCCTCGGTGTCTGGGACGTTTTCACTTTGGTTAGGCAGCTGAGATTTTTAGCTTTCGAAGTGCGGTGGGCCGAGGGGAGCTTCTTTGTGACGACGGAGTGTAATTTTGAAGGAGTGTTGGGGAAGAGATCGAGTGGAGGGTTCTGAGCCAAGGTAACGTAAGTCTACTTCTGAAAATGCCCCCAAACGGATTGTAGTCCTCACGCCATCAACATGCTCCCCCAAATAGAGGAATGTTGTCGATTGAAAGAATGCACGAGCAATGGTACGTTGGCCTTGATGACTAAAACGCTAGGAAAATGAAATTCCGTAACTTTGGAATCGGTATATAGTGTCATATTGATAGATGAAGTTGAATAGAGACACATAGAGGGGTATGATGAAGAGCACAATGAAAGCACCAAATTAGGAATGAAGATCGTCGATTGGTAAAGATAAACAGGTCTGTACCATGATCGGCTCGCGGGAAAGTCTCCTCGCTCCAAACTATGCGGAAGCTGCTCTGCTCCTCGGGGTAGACGCGCTCGTCCACGGGCTCGTACATCGACTGGTACTGCGACTGATCCAGCATCTCGCTCCTGTTGATTGTAATCGATTCCATCTCACGTCATCCCCATCGTCTTTCAACAATCTACTCGAGTCACTATCGCGCTCGCGTCTCGAAATGTTAAACTATGGGAGGCCATAGCAGAGTAAGTCGAAGCGAGAAGAAACCAGTGCTTCTTATATCTATAGGTCTACATGTCAGTGGGTGAAGCCCGAGTATTCACGAGGTTGTTTTCAATTTGATTGAGAAAACGTGCTCATTTAAAAAGCTCTGCCGAATGGTTTTGCGAGCAAGAGAACTTTATAACTGAGTTATGAAAGTGCAAGCAAAAATAATGTTTGCTAATAGGTTCCAAGTTTTGCGCTCAATTGTTTTCTCGCAAACGGTTCGGCAGACTTCTGTGCACGGAATGAGGAAGTACTGTAAGAAGGATTTCCTTGAATATTTCTCAACTGAATCTATTGAAAGACAGGGGTGCGAGTATTAACAAGGAAAATCTTTCAGTAGATTTACTACTTTGGGTGTGGGTAACTTTTGGATACTGCTCTGGAAGTAGCAATCTCAGTACTTGGAGACTAATAAAATTGCTGCTTTGAAAATCAAGAACCTAGTAAAATTGCTGCTCCCAAAGCAGTGTCCAAAAATTACAGACTCCCAGAGTTGTGAAATTACTGAAATTTTTTTTACGGTGTAATCTATACGCATGGCTCCTCGCGCCGCGGGATTCGAGCTGCAATGCACCAACACTTTTCGTCCCCTCGGCTCCCATCGCAGCCTCAAAAAACCATTCGATCCACCGTCACGCAGTTATCGAAATCATAATTACTCCTGATCTCCGATTCGATCCTCGTCGAGCGAGAGCTTGCGCAAGTCGCACTCGCCATCCAGATCTTCAGTATCCCGTATCTCAACTCCATCTTCTGCCCCGATCTCCTGCCTCTGGATCTTCCTTGGCTCCGCCTCGTCCGTCTCGATCGTCAGAGTGGAAAAGGCCAAGTCGTCGGACGGTCCTGCGACGCCCGCGAGCATCTCCACGCTGCTCCTCTTGGCCGAGCTCGCAAAGCTCTCGAGCGAATTTGCGAGCGACGAGTCGAGCAGTCTGCGTTGCGCCTCATCGCCGTTGTCTCGTTCAAGAGCGTCGCTTGACTTTTGATGCAGGTCCTTGAGAGATGCTGCGCTGGAATCGCCGGCCTGTGCGAATTTGCGTTTTGGAGAGATGAGGTTGATTCGCTCAAAGCTTGAATGAGAACAATCTGGATGAGAATATGAGTGACGATGTAACAGATGATCGTGTCCGTGTCGAGTCTTTCGGCTGAGTTCCAGTTGCCCCGTGTAAATATTAGAACACTGTCTTCATATAATCATGGGGTCTGATACATGAATATTGAACAAACCCTTCCATACGTCGTCACAGGTTTTTGAGAGAAATTCCCGTAAGCCTCCGTAGCGCCTGATGAATTTTTTTACAATGGTAATGGGAAAGAGTCGATCTCTGGAGAGTCAGTGGTCCGAGAATTTTAGCTACCAAGGCGGAATTGTATGAAAATCTAAGACAAACAATTAAATACTGGTACCGTCATAGATATTCACATAGGTATTCTATGATCCTGGGGTTCGATAGCCCTATGATCATATTCGAACATAGTGTTCTCATTTTGACAATGGATACATTTGGTGCGCGGCGATGGCGATATTAGGTGCCGGGACTGGGGACAATTCATCGAGCAAATCATGAGATCGTGAAGATTGCGAATTAGGCGAGGATTAGTTCTGTCTCCAATTGGGTTGATGTAGATGGCATCAGTTGAGTGAAATCTAAAATGTTGACAGTCAAGGTCGTACTGTAAGTAAATCTTGGAAAGTAGAGTTCCGGAAAAAGTAGGCTGGAATAAGTTAAAACTCAGTTGAGTAAGCAGATGAGTATTAAGGATCGCAAGGTGTGAGCGACTCGACTGCGAGATATTTGAATTTCGTAGTGTTTCTTACCGAAATTGCTGCCCTTCTATGGACACAAAAAAAAACTATGTGAAATGGAAGAACCTTATTTCCGTTTTCATCAATATTTCGGTCCTAAGATCAAACTGTTCCAAATCTTGAAAGTCGCGAAATCCCGCACGCTCAGTCGCTCCAACACCCACAAAATTGCAAAATACTCGTGATAAGTAACACGAAGATCGAGCGTCGTCACCTCGGAGTTTTGGTCGGCCTGTTTGGCGCCGGCATTGAAGGTTAGCCCGAAATTCTTGGGAAACCTGCGGCGAGCTCGCTTGAAGGCGTTGGCTATTGCGACGCGAGACGAGGTAGGCCCCGGGCTCTCCGACATCGCCGAAAGCCGCCCCAGCAATCTGCACCTTCCGCGTCCGCTCAAACTCTACAAGGGAACTGGCGAAATCTCAGGGGACAGCCGGAGAGCAGGTAAGTTTGTATCTACGAGTCTTTTGTTGCTCGCGGGCAACTTCAGTCTTAAACATTACAAAATCGCGAGCGAACGATGCTCGGTCGCAGAAAGATATGGCCAAAAAGTAAGAGAAGAAGAAGCGAGAGATCGAGACTTCGGAGAAAGGAACGATAATAGAGTTTTACAAAGTGAGTAGACTCATTCCGTTTTATTATTCCTTTATCGAAATATAAAATACAATTCAATAACAGTAGCTGACTTGTCGACGGTACGTCGCTCAAAAAAACGCGTCGCGATGCGCACAGCTGACGCCCACAGTAGGTCGGCCATGCAAACGCGACACCTTTGGACTTTATCGGAATAACCCGATTCACATCAACAATTGACTTAGAATCTACATCGTTTATGTACACACAGACTCTCATTCGAACCCTGGATTCCTAAGGTGTACTATCGTTATAATCTCCATACTTTCCTACTTTTCCAAAAGTAGCTCGTACATCTAAGCGTTTACTCTTAATTTTTTTCAACTTCACCCTGAATGGACATCACATTCTACATCTCAACTGTCGTGCTGTTAATGCGTGTTGTGTACAAAAAGTATAATAACAAGGTGATTTTTGGCATACAAAAAACCGTTAACAATTATTTCAAAATGACCGCACTTCGTCGAGTCGGCGCTTTCTCATTCATCCGTAGGAAAAAAATATGATTTGGTGAAGTCCATTACTTCAACACTCTGCCGGATTCCTCAGATTTTTGTTATCACGTTTTCTGGCAGAGATGGAACACTTGATTAAACTCAGTTGGTCGAAACATCCAAATCTTCGTGAGAAGTCAATCTCTCGGCAAAAACATGAATCTCGATTGAAGTTCAATAATTCAATGAAGGCGAATAGTTCGGCAAATTCAAGTACGCGTAGATATAAAATGTTACATGGAAAAATACCATTCAAACAATTCATTTTGAAATTCAGTCGATTCAACTGGTGATGACATCGCATGGAATGAATGCTCCTAGAATCTCAGAGGAAAACTTTCATTTCGAAGTTCTCAAGCTCGATGAAAAAGTAGGGCATCATTAAAGGCACGTAATTTGACCGTAGTTACGCCAACTGCCGTGCAATCTTTCAATTCGCATCAATGTTGACACATGACTTTGTGTAAGGATGGCGGAAGTACTAGCGATTCGATGCACTTGGGAATTCCTGAGATTAATGACTGGAAACTGTTGAACCTTTGAGAAAAACGCAGAACTAAACCTACGAGATGCATGGCAATAGACGACAGCCACTCAACGTTTCACTTTGCCTCCATTTCATTGCCCATTTTTACTATGATTGTCTGATTATGAAGGAAAAAGTTCGGAGTGTACTTTAGATCAAATTAGAAAAAAAATCACTGAAAAAAGGAAGTTAAAAGAACCAGAAATCGGACTTTGAAATAATATTATCACAAATCTCTGAATTCGTTCTCAATTGGACACAAAAACAAGGGTTACGGCCAAAGAGGGGTGCAGTCTTCCTTAGAAAACTATAGAATTGCACTAGTATCACTAGTTTTTACACTAGTATCAAACTCAAGCGAAAGAACGAGAATGGCCAAATATTCTTCCTATCTGAATGCAGAATTGACCAAGTAGGCGCGGCGTGCTTTGAAGCCACGGGATTAAAAACGTTCTGTGTCGTCAATTATTGAAAGAGAGAGGAGACACGAAGGGATATGGAACGTGAAACTGACGTGCCTTTTAATGTACCCTATCCATAGAGCTCTCCGAAAATTAATATGTGGGAGCAATGCGATTTTCTCAAGAAACGAGGTCCTTATCAATACCAAGATTGGTCGATAAAACGTCAATAGATCAAACTAAAAATCAAGAATATTTTGCATGCTACAAAGTCCACTCATCGCATAGTTTTCGGCGATGCTCTTTCAGGCGATATTGAATATCAATATCAAAATATCTCTAACTAGAGATAAGAGGAACGCGTGTGCTGATAATTCTTTTCTTGATTCGCGCACGGTGAACTATATTCTACTTCTGTTCTCAACATCAAAAAGTAGATATTGCACGAATGTCTATATATACAGTTTTTCATCTTTAGCGGAACTCGGGCTGGATCTGGAAATATCAACTTTAATGCTCAACATCTTCCATGTGCGGCGTAACATGTTTGATTATGTATTCATCCAAATATAGTGTAAGCATGGCGTAGAGACGTTCACCACGAGTGCAAGAACACTATCAATAGACATCTATAGATTGATCAAAGCGATTGCTTTGATAGAATTTCTGCAAGTGAAGTATTTTCACGATTATATTCGTTTTCAAATTGACAGTCAGAATTCCTTATTGAAAAAGTTCTGTGGCTAAAAACACCAATATTATAGAACATTATCGAGTTTCAGTTTTGAATTTTATTCTCGCTCGCCCTTCCCGCTTCGATCGCAAAAACACTCAAAAATTCCACACGTAGGTAGCTTTTGAATATTTATCCTCTCCTTAAGTGATTTTTTAAGTACTCCTCACTTTGACCTTTCATCAACGCTTCATATGCCGAGCAGACATAAATGTAGATTCGGTCGATGTGAAATCATGAAATATTGTCAGCTTTTTGAAAAATGATCGCAATCAAATAGAAGACCGTATCAAGATCCTCTACAGAGTATACCAAGAACTTGAAAAGAGTCTCGCACGAAAAAAAAGATACTTCAAACCCTCCTAAACCAAACACTCATATAACAGTCTAAGCCTAGTGCTCCTAAATTAAACTCTATCTCGAATCAAGTCTAACTCTCAATAGAACCTAATTCTTCAATGACTCTCGGCCCTGCCACGATCAAATCACTCGATCGGTGCCGATAACCAAACTGGGGCAGCTGTGCCCACTCACCCCTCCCCCCTTCAATTACCCAGTCAAAACTCGCACATGGTTCAGCTACATCCACGAGTAAGCGCAAAAATTCTCGACACTCCGAATCGAGTAGAGTCCGAGACTGTTCAGTCTAGGGTATGCGCAGGAGCCGCAAAATCGGCGGCGCTAAAGCCGCGACTGCCGAGCCTCAGTTCATCCAGGGAGGCGCGGAAACCGGCGGCTGCTGGCAAACTGGCTGCACCTGGTGCGGATGGTGATAACGAAATGGCGGGCCTCGGGCTCGAGACTGGCTGTAGGCCGGGGGCGACGAGGCGGGTGGTGGCGGCGGATTGCAGATCGATTGGACTAGAGCTGATGCTGGTGGAGGAGCGCCCGGTTTCATCGTGAAGGGCTGTTGTTGCTGCTGCAGGTGAGCGTATTCCATGCCGACGCTGACCGGGTGAGACTGGTCGACGAGACCGGCTTGGTTGGGCGACCTGTTGCCGTCGACACCTGGAAAATTTAGAGACGGGTCAGGAGGCTGATTATTCGGGTATTGGGAGGAGCTAGGAGCAGGAGACGAAGGGAGAGAGGAAGAGAAATTGTTGTGAGTCTGATAGTTACTCTAGTAGAACCCGTCTAGCTCAAGCGGCGAGATGGTCCGAAGGCTTTGTTCTAGTATCGACTAGGAGAACAAAAGACCGCGTTGACGTCACGGTATCGCGTAGATTAGAGGAGTTTTTCAGAAGATTTTCGTCTTTGCAAAGGGAATGGAAGATTTTTCAAAATTTTTTTCAATCTTACTTGTTTTCGCCATCTCGCGGTGTCTACAAACTAAGGGCATCAAAACTTCCGATAAAATTGATACTTTTTAACGGGGATCTTGGCAAAAATTCTGACTACTTTTTGGGCACTTGTGCAACTTATTACATTGCCCATCGGATCACTAGCAAAATGTTTCCAATACTCCAAAAAAATTGTCAAGACTAGATATAACAAATTGGGTACTGTATTCTGATAAAAGCGAAGATTTTAGTGATACAAGAGAGAAAATTTATTTGAAATTCTTGAATGAAAATAGATTAAGCAGAGACTTTTAGACGAATTCGTTGTTTCACATCCGTTATGAATGCATTAAGCTAAGAGTGCACTCCCACTTAGCATATTGAGCAAGCAAATCCTCAAACTCGGGAATTTATAGGGTTACAGAAAATCGATCTTTTCCAATTTTTTCCGACTCTTTACCCCTAGACACTTTTCACATGGATGACCAGTCTGAAATTGAACATTTTGACAATTATATCTTTAACCAAGAACGACGTGAGAAGTAGAATCGATTAAATTCAAATTCTCCTTGAGCCCTCTCTACATTCCAATTTACGCTCGCTACCAAAACCACTCAAAATCCCCAAGAACATTATCAATCACAGCAAGAGCTTTCCTAAAGTCTCGATACACAAGCAACTTTTCGGCTAATTGAACTCTTTAGTTGATCGGCTAGCCTCCAAGTAAACTCACAGAGCCATATTGACGCAAAGCTGCTGATCAGAAAAAAAAACCAAAGAGGACAGAAGATGACAGAGAAAGATTACAAAATGCGGCAACCTTGGACGAGTCTGAGCTGGGGCGGTGGCATGCTGACGGGTGGCGGATGAGCGTGAGCGTGATAAGGCATAATGTGATGCTGCTCCGGCCCGTCTCGGTGCATCGGGGGCGGCCTGTTGGGCGGAAAGCGAGCAAAGTGCGCCTGCCACGGGCCGTGCGCACCGGGCCCCATTCCCATGGGCGGCCCCGGCGCCGGTGGTCCTCGCGCCACCTCGCCATTCATCGGCTGCTCCATTCCTGCAAATGGTTTTACAAGTTGACCCGATCGTGTCTTACTCGAACTCTTTGGTTTGCGTTGATTCGATCGGGGTGTACTTTTTATACGGTGGGCTGATTTGGTTCGAGAACCAGAAATGTCTCTTACTTCCGGCAGCCGGATTTTGATGGAAATTTTTCCGCATATTCCCTGCCCTACACTCTAAATTCCTTGAGATGAAATTTCATCCCAATGGGATGAAATTTCAATACCCGCATCAGATGAAATGTTTTCATCCCAATTGGGATGAAAATTTCATCCCAAGGTAGTATTGAAACTGCTTTTTATCCCAAGATGTATTGAATCCATCAAGTTTCATCCCAAAGCGGGATTGAAAATCTCACCTCGCATCTTGCAGTGCTTAGTTTACATAACCTATAAATAACAACTCATTATTTTGAAGTTTTTTTAGAACTTGGTATTGTTTACGGTGTAACAACAAATTGCTTGGTGAATGTCATTTTGGGAATAAAATATAAATATTGCATCGAATAAATACTTGAGGATGTTAGTGATCATCAAGTTAAAATAAAATACCTTGATATCAAGGGTTGTTTCTCGGGTTTTTGAAAACAGGCAATCCTCATCAATTAAGCACAATAATTAGCACAATTGAGCCGCAGGCTCCGGACAGCTCCGGCGGGCTCGGATCGCGCAGTATAATAAGCATAATAATAATAAGTATAATAAGTATAATATACAAGTGCATGAGGCAAACTCGCCGCCACCGCCGCTCGGCGCGTTTCATCCTACGGTAGTACTGGATGTCAGCGACTTTCATCCCTTTCTTGTGATGAAATTCGCTTCATTCTTTGCCTTGGGATGAAAAAGCGTTCATCCCATTGGTAGTATCGAAATTTTATCCCAACTGGGATGAATTTTCATCCCAATGGGATGAAACGAGATTTTCAGTTGATCATGGGGATGAAATTTCATCCCAAGAAATTTAGAGTGTAAAGGGAAGCACCCGATTTTCTTTCTAGTCGGATAGCTTTCTCAATGTCCACGAAAATTCAAGGAGACACTGTAAATTGAGGATTTTCCAATTACAGTTGTCATAGAGGATCAATTTCTTGCCCATGTGTGTCATTTTTCGATCTTGAAACCTGTCTCATCCGATAATCAGTAGAATTACCTTCGACTGATTTGTTCCTAAAGTCAATTTTGCTTTCTCAAAGAGAAAGCTTTGTATTCGTGACAACCAAATCCTTGCTCGCATCTGATGCTTCAAATCCCTTTTTCACCTCCATTATACTTCTGAGCCATGTGAAACAAAGCTCTTCTTGTTTCTCTTGCCAAGATCTATCGACTGTACGTCACACATTTTACCCACTGCCTTCCATAAAATTACTTCATAGCACTCTTTGCGGCCTTTCCTCCGTGCGCGCGCGCGCGCGCGTGTGTGCGTGTGTGTGTGTGTGTGTGTGTGTGTGTGTGTGTGTGTGTGTGTGTGTGTGTGTGTGTGTTTTTTT
>JAPYYZ010003422.1:0-11622 GCA_030522705.1 Eretmocerus eremicus | reverse complement strand
CTCATAGACGAGATTTGTAGGCGAACCGCATCCAGGTCTGCTCGTGCTTTCCCAATAGACACGAAGATTGATTTTATACTGCGGGGGGTAATCGTGTCAATGGGCTCAGTTCTGATGAATTTTCCTAATTATATCTGATATCCGCACATGTAAATTCTGAAGAGGTAGACCGAGTGAGACGCAGAGTAAAACGAGTGAGTTTGAATATTCCTCGATATCATCATGATGAAGTTATATCGAAGACTTTCTGGTCCATTAAAAATTATCAGAAATTAATAACCTCTCCCTCTTAATATCAGTCATACATATCACAGATGCTATATCAGCATGGAATTGAAAAAGTTGATGGTACGTTGGGATGAACGTTATATTTGAGCGGCTGTAGATCACGGTGGAATGAATGTTTCTTGAATTTTAAATGATCAAGTTAGTTCTTTGGGAGTTGCTGGATCCTATGACAATCTATTGAAAAAATCCCTTCCTCATCATACGAATTCATCATTGATCTGTAAGAGCGTAGAAGGGAATTCCCCGATGGAATCGACTTCCTGTCTCTCAGTTCACGGAGAGCTAATAAAACTTTTGCTGGAGGTGGAATTATTCCACTATGGTTCGCAGCCATCCCTTTATGTGTGAAAATGAACGCAAACAAATAAAATGAGCACCAGTAACAATAATTCTCAGAATCCGCCATAATGGAATATTTCGAGCTCAATCACTTGCTTGGAATTATCTTGTTTGATGCAACACATCTCATTACTTGCGTTGATATGTGCAGAATCTCTTCCATATCATTATGCTCAGCCTTTATTTTGGATACAATATTCTCTCGCCACATCTTATTATCTTCATCCTACATATTTTGTACCGCTACTTACAAGGCTGCAGAAAACCTTTTATTAGAGACTTTCTCTCCGATAGCTATTTCACGGTTCGTGACTTTGTTCGCCTATGAAAGGCAATTCAACAAAGAATAGAAATTGATTGAATTATAGAGTACATAGTCTATCAGTAATAACTTGAAAAAGTCGAGGCTGAAAATTGAGGGCATCTGCATAAGAAAAATCTATGGAAATAATACCACAAAGCACAAACTGTTTCATGTGTACATACATATTTTTATACATTTCGTTCGTATGGATGTTTTCTGGAGAATTCGAACTGAGTCCTCGATTCTGAAATTAATTGGCTCGGAAAATTCGATCCTCTAGAGCGAAGACTGTAAGTAATACCGTTGAGTCATCTTTTACGACGCTGATGATTTCGATGGACACTCATTTTCCAGACAACTATTTCTATCTTCAATCTCCGACGTTCGGTGAATCAGATCCCTATACGGCATTTTCGATGATGGGACTATATTTCCTCGCTTATTTGTTCTCCGGACATTCAAATAGTCAATTTCCGATAAAGGAAAAGTGAGTAAATACTGGAGCACACTAAATCACTGGTTTTCATCTATAGTAGAAACTGCAATGGTTGAATCAGATGTCATCAGTCGGCATTTCTCAATAATCACATGATTAAAGAATTTACACCACTCAAATCTCAGGAAAATAATAGTTCATTGCTAGATACTGTTGTCAGAATATATTTCCATTGCCACCTAGCTTAATTTAAAAGGATTCACTTCACATTCGTCTAAATCAAAGTATTTCAACGCGTGAGCTGAATCAGAATCATGATTCTTCACTTTGGATAAGTCTTGGCGTAGTTTCGGGATAGCTGGTACTTCTTTTTATAGTCAATCTCATCAGCTCTGTGATCTTAATGAATTCAGTTACATCAATGAAATTTCGCAAGTTACTTCTTATTTCGTCCAAATAGCAATTGAATTTGAGAATAATCTTGGTTCAACAACAATATTTGTAGGAATGTAATGAGAGTTACCATTCTATGAGTTTCCAGTTTGATTCATAGGGCATGTAACGTGATAGGCAAAGTCACATGCGTATTGATCTTATCGAACACTTACTCTTACATTCGAGCTCACATTCTTTTGAATTCTGGAAAATATTGAGAAGGCTGGATGTTCTTTCGATTCAAATTCTTGAGTACCATATCTTCTATCCGAACGATGCTGCGTCAAAAGACTTCATCAGGCTCGAGCTTCTTCCAAAGTCCTTCAACAATGTATACGGCAAGGCAAACCCGCAATAATTTCATCAATGCAAATATAGCAAGATCATTAATTGATGGGCTATTTGAGACTATAATTTCATTGGTTTCATTTCCGGAAGACTTTTTAGCCTCGCTGTATACGTTTGATCACCCCATCGGACATCATGCATTACCGCAAGTTTTTTATTTGAACGAGTTCTTGAATAGTTTTTCTGGTACAGAACTAACAGTGAGTTTTTGATGAAACTCTGTTCATCTGATTATTTTGGCGGGGAAAAGTCATTATGAAATTTTTGTGAAGCTGAGGTACCTTGCACTTCGCCTCGCACGGAAGTTATCGGGGTAGCAATCAAGGAATACTTTCTACCCAATGAAGAAACTTCGTTCCATGAATTCTGCAGTAGTGTGGATTTCTACTTTTTAGGGTCAATCAAGCGAAAAATGGAATATGCGTCGTATGGATAGTCGTTTTCGGAACCGAGATCAATTCTCAGAATATTTTTCCATGCAGTAAAAACATTACAATCTATAAAACTAAGGGTGCACTTAATTAGAAACACCAAAAGAAGAGAAAAGCAAATATGAAGTAGCCAAAAACTAGCCATAAATGGCCAATTTATGGCCAGTTAGACCATAAACTGCCTGGTTCTCGCCACCACCTCGTTTTCGCCACCAAAAATCCACCATATGTCGAGAATAAGTCAGGAATAAGATGAAAATTCGAATTTCCATGACCGTTACTTCCTGAACAACAATTTTTCATGACATGAAAATTAACCACAGTCTTCTTCAGGACCTAATTCAACTACTCACCCGAAGCCATCGAGTTTGAAGTTGCCACAGGAAATCATTCCTTCCATTCAGAAGGAACTTTCTCGCGAGCAACGTAATCATTATGGAATTTTTGCTTTTTTCAAGAGCAAGTTTTTTTGTTCTGGACGCTCCAAACCACGCTCCGAAGTCAGCTCCAATCGTGGAAACAGAATAGATATACTCTTCCTCTCATTACACCCATAATTTCCAAAGCTCCACAGCTCCCCATCACCCAACCAACCTCTCAGTCCAACCGAGCAAGATTCAAACCCTCGACTCACAAGAAGCTGTCATCGGTCCTCACCCCATCCTCCCAAATCCCGACTCCCAAGCTTCCTCCCAGTCCGCGAACCTCATACCTTCATCCCTCACTTTCCGCTCTCCCTCTACCGCATCCCTGAAAAAGAGATAAGCAGAGAGCATCTCGGACTCTCGATTTATGTGTTTTGTTACGATCGAGTAATTCATCTTCGCGACAGGACGTCGCGTCGTCGCTCAGCAGCTCCAACATCGCCAAGACGCTTTCCTCTCTTCCTTCCTGTTGCTCGTCTCCTTTAGCAACCACCGGCTCTCTCTCTCTCTCTCTCTCTCTCTCTCTCTGCGCGACTCATCAGCTGTATCGCAGTGCAAAGGAGGCAACGGGCCATCGATCGAGCCTCGTTGTTACGCCTCGCTTGCAGCAATAATCGAAAAGCTCGCGCGCTGCGAGATATACCTTTGACGCTTCGAGAGGAGGAGCGAGAGATGGGAATTGCGGCCTGTGGGTGGGCACGAAACGAGGGCAGAGTTTCGCGTCTGTACAGACGTCTCCGTTACTTTTTGATGACGCCACGCAAATTTAGCTCTCCTCCTTGGAGTGCGACTCGTGGAAGATCAAGAGTATCGAGGCTCTCGGGATATTTGTGAATATTGATTCGAGGAGAGCTGGGGGAGCTGGTACGAGCCGAGCTTTGGAAAGGGAGATGATTAATTCGGAAGGTGGATGAAGGAGCGAGAGCCGTGTAATCCAATCAATCGATTGGAAATTCTTTGCTTTGAGACACTCGATACGTCTGTGCGGAATCTGTGGCAGGTAGCAAAAATCGCATGGTTACTGATCGCGACCTCTCCGTGCCGATCCTTCTGTGCGCTCGAGAGAAGCTATGGGCACTTGAGAGTCCGCTCACGCAATGAATATCGAGTCGCGCAAAGAGGCTGCGAATCAATTCAACCGAGCACTGAATTAATATCAATTCTAGAGGGAAGAGACAATGGCGATTGTGCCAGTTATGAATAATCATGACGGCAAAAGTACTCGAGCGATTTAACGGGCCTGTTTGAGATTCGCTCTCGCTCTGTGATCTGTTATCTTGATGTTTCGGCACATATTGCTATTGAATTCAACTTTTATTGAGGCATGCCTCAACTTAATTGCGCATCAGGAGATGTGTCATCTACGAGAGTCTCATCTCAAATGCGGAGATGGCTTTATGAATGGGAACAATTTGGAGATAATCAAGTGGACGAACCAATTCCCTTCAATAGCTATTAAAGAAAAAAAACTAAAATATGGGCTGTAGCCAAGAATCAACTGATTGCTGAATATATTGAGTAAGAGAGTTTATCAATATAAAATTAAAGGAAAATTCTCGAATTCTAAGGCTTACATTTCATGGCATTCGGAAGAATCCTCCAAGAATAAAATTTTGCAGAATGATTAGTTAGAATCTTAGAGAATAGCACAGGAATGGGGAATTCATCTGATACAAGAGGGCTGAAGCCCAAGATTTTCATCTCTCTCAACCAGCGCCTTGAACTATCAGCTTGAACTTTGACAATAATCGATTCAAATCAAACATAAGCTGACATTGGTCATGGGATCAACTGCTCATGGAAATAACTCTCAGAGATGAGGCATCCTCTCTCATTGGTGGATGAGACTGTACATGCTAAAATAGTTACCTTGGTGAATCGGATGGATCACAATAAATGTGAATTCCCTTGAGAAAGAAAGTTCCCTCAGTGTTTATTTGTCATCGGCTTTGAGTGGATCCCCTTATTCCATAACGATTTATATAAAAAGTAAGATTCAAGCAGTTTCAAAAATAGCTGCATGTTGATCTCAAGAGAAAAAAAGCTCTGGAATTGAATTCAGTGATTTGAGAGAAATTTCATCAGAATGTCATGGCATCATTGTCAATCGATTAAAAATAATATTTCCATGTAAGCTTCTGTAGTTGAGTGACCGGGACTACAGAACCTCTCTAGATCATTAGTTTCAATGAGTGAATTTTGGCTTCACTTTTTCCACAGTGTTCCGACCAGTATTCATCTTAAAGTTAATCAAAAATGTCATCCTATTTGGAAAAACTGGGTACAGATACACTTCTTGATATTTTGAAAGAAACATCTCTCTAAAGTTCTTGAAAATTAATAGAGGGCAATTCATTCGAAGGACTCTTTTCTTCCACTACAGAGATGCGTTGTACAAGTAAGGAACATTCCGTATAGATCGAGTTCCAATTCATGAATTCATCGATTCTCATCGTTTAATGAGAAATTCAACTCTCTTTGGCTAGTCTCAATCAAAAGGGCTGAGAGAATACAGTCACTCGGTTAGAGAAAAATCATCCAAAGCACCCTACTCACTATTGTTATTCATCGAAGGGTTGACATAAACTTATCAGGGTCGAGACACTTTCTTTGATTGGTGGTAAAAGCATTTCGGTGCCTTTATAGCTGTCTCATTAAACATTCATAGCAAGTTTCGGAACGAAATCCTGCCCCGGACTTACTACGCCGCGGGTATTTCGGATCTCATCTGATTTATGTCGCCGATTCGAGCGCAAATACTCGCGGCACGGCAAGCGCGAGCATTAAACGCTTTCGGGCATTCACAGCAAATTTCGCATGGCATTTTCGGTGGGAAATTCTCCGAGCGCATACCGAGCCAAAGTCACAGGATAATCCCGCGTAAGCTCTGTATCGTTAATAACTGGCAGTCAAATCCGACAAACAGTTTCACCGCTGCGAATTTAGCATGTCTCGTGAACAACAGATACAGTGGCAAAGTGGAAACAGGATTTTTGTTATAATGTGGCGAGAGAGATTGAGACTCGAGTACGAGTTGGGATCCTATCCGTGGATTTTTTCGAGCTGAGTCGATACGATTATTGGTACAGTTTGTTTCGGATATTGAGGATGATTTCAGCCCCAAACAAGCCAATTGATTTCAGAGTTACGGGAATTCATTCCGTTTGAATTGAAATCGGTGTTGAGCTGGATGGTGAGATAAAGTGAATTTTCCTGAACCTCATTTGGGACTCAAATCGTTCCTCTCCATGAGAGCTCGTTATTTTGGGGATTTAAACTTCGGTCTTTAAAATTATATCCCTCAAAATATAGTTACGAAACATGGATGAACGTAATTCATTCTGACGTGAATCGACTCGTGCTTCATCAACTTTGGTACTTCAATGGTATCGATACCGGATGAATTCACGGATGGTTGATTTCTCAGAAGGAAAATTTGTCTCGCCATTCTTGAAGTCCATGACGAAGAAGCTGGCGCGTCTATGCCCGCAACATGTGATATTCCCAGAACTTTGTTATTACAACCACAATAACGATGTAAAATATGTTCCATCCAGTTTTATGTATATAGTAGTACTCATAATCGAGCGAGACTAATCCTGATGAGATGCTTTCACAATTTCATCAATTATTCGCAGTCAGTTAGCGTCGCACTCACCGCTTTGTGCTTGGATCAACAAATTTGAGAATTTACCGTTCGGAATATCAAATATTCAACATGATTTTATAAAGATGAAGGGATTAGTTTGAAATCAAATGGAAGAGCGGATGCATTCGATTATCTAGATGAGTATTTTGCTCCTACACGGAAATCAAACCCAATTCCATCCAGAAAATCTCATCAAATCCAAAGCCAAAGACGAAACAAACAGCTTCATCGACAGCCGAGTTTCGATCAATCTCGAATCAGAGCAGAATATCAACGAACTCGTGAATTAAGACTCGGGGCAAAAGCACGATAAACGTGACGCTTTATGCCGCGTTTCCATTCGCGAGTGCACTCAGAAAAGCTGAATACGGCTCAACGGCGCGGGCGCGCCGGGCGTAAAACGGGCGCTGGATACTATAACGTTTGATGGCACGTGAAACGCTTGGAAAGTTTAAGCGAGTGGGCACTTTTGCCTCGGCTTATCCGCCGTCTTGAGCTCTCTCGTCGCGCGATGCGCTCGCCCAGGCCAACTCCTTGAGAACCTCGCCCAAGAATGCACTCTTGTTTATGTGTAAGTATACGTGAGAGCTATATTGCACTGAGCGATGCGCGTGACGCGAGCGAGAGTCATTACATATGGTGCCTCTGATTGTGGCAGATGAGCGATAGACATCTACGCACGCCATCGGCGTGAAAATACGAGACTCGATTTCATTCGTTTGTAGCGCCGTTCAGCGATAGTGTATGTATCCAAGTTCCCATGGTTGACGTTTGCGAAGAATGGGTGTGAATGGGAGGTTGAACGAAAGTGTGAGTCACGGTTAATGAACAAGTTCACCGGGGACTATATGAATTATTAATGAGCCCATTGGCGCGCGTGCGTTATAAACTTCTAGATAACTCGTTTCGATTTCAAAGTGCTTGGATCTAGTTTGTAATCTTGAGCTGTTACGTGATTAACTTGATTCTCGCGATTGTTATCTACGCGCTGCGAGGGATCCTTGCGAAGGATGTTTATTGCTTGGGAAACTGGGCTACTGGAATAGCGCGATGAGTCTGCAGTTTAAAGAGTGACTTCAGATATTGAATCTCCTTGAGCGAGAAGTTCGATCGGATTATACTGAATGACTCATTCAGTTGCTAATTGACATGAGTAGTATTATCTGCTTGAATTGGATTCTCTGATCGGAGATCAAAATGATGATACCCTACTCATGGCGTTTCAATCACTCTCTCGTCCGTCAATTTGATTCGGAGACTCCTTCATTTTAGCTCGTTTTATCCGATCCCGTATACTCAGGCTATTAGATCTCATTTGCCGACACTTTTTTGTTCCGCTTATATAGCTTCGGTCTCCCTCAAAATTCTCCAACATTCCTCAGATCGTTTTAAAGCTTGTTTCAAACGCTGAGTGATGGGCTTAAATACGTTGAATTTGGACGAGCAAGAGCATAATTATTTTAAATCTGCCAAAAAAGGTCCACGATTTCAATCAGGTGCACTTAATTTGTCTCCACATGTATGTCTCCGCATATATCTCGTCTCCCAGTGACATCCAAATTGGACGTATTTCGGCTCATTTTACAACATTTTGAACTTTTTTGCATATGCTGAGACTCGTGTATCAATTTTCAATGAAACGAGGACAAATTGAAAGAAAAGGCAAGGAGGAAAACTAGACACACTTGATTATTCTTAGTGATTCGCTTGTAGGAACGGTCCAAAATCGAATTTTGCAATTCTGAAAAAAAGCCAAGGTATGGCACCGCAGACTTACGAGATCTTGCGCGGGGGCAAATCAGATCCAGTCACCTTACTACCAAAACAATTAAAAGAAGCAGATCCATACCGACAAGTCTACTCAAAGACTTTACAAGGAATGGATGTATGTTCCCAGCTAAGAGCCAGAGGGATTTTGTATGCAGAATTCAATTAATTCAACAAATGTACCACTTGTGTAATTTTCTGGGCTTCTAATTGATACCTTGCTCTTCCAAAAAAAGCTCGAATGGTGCGTTAAATAATTAGCAACGTTTACGGATCTTTCGTGCAATAAATTCGAATCATTCCTCGAATATAAAGAGTGAGAATGTAAACTTGACAGAGAGTCTCTGAGTGCTGTCTTCGGATACATTGATATTTGCAAATAGAATAAAAGATTGTGCAAAAGAAATATCTCTGTCGAGAGCAATTGTTTGATGCATGCTGGAGAAAGTCAATCTGTTGCTTAACATTCCAGAAATCAACAATCTACTCCAATGTAATGCAGGAATCTCTATATTCAATCATAGAGATGTTTATTGCATGAGAACTCTGAGCACGCTGCGAGAATATTTGCCAGTGATTTCTTCTTGCATTTATTCAAGATCACCAGAAGCTCAAATTCATTTCGAATAGAAGCTAAAATCGATCATCAAGAGTACGAAGACGGAGGAATCCCTTCTCGTTCCTCACTCCAAGAAAATAACCTTATCTACTCTCTCCGTGTAAATTAGTGAGAGCTCACTAAATTTTCAGTTAAAAGTGGCCGGATTTTCATAAATCAGTCCCAATGCAGATGCACTGAAGTCCTCAAACAAGCCCACTGAAGTTTCAGAGAATCTCATGACCCAGGGAAGCCCAGGTCACTGAAGACTTCAGTGGATATACACTGATTTTTCGAGTGAGTCTGCTGAATTTTCAGTGAGTTGTTCGACTCAGGGAAGCCATCGCCACTGAAATTTCGTTGAACTCAGTGGAAAAATCAGTGTATATCCACTGATATTTCCAGTGAACTCACTGGGGAAAACCAGCGTATATACACTGATGACTTCAGTGAGCCCACTGAAGTTTCACTGGGCTCACTTGAGGACTTCAGTGCATAATATGCACTAATGTTCCAGTTTATGTGCATTGAGGCCAGTTCATGAAAACCCAGCCACTTTTGACTGACAGTTCAGCGGTTTTCATTGACTTACACGGAGAGAGCAGGCTCAAAAGCCATAGAAACCCACGGCATCTGCCACAAGTAATCCAAACGCGATTTGATGAGAAGCCGATCTCTCGAGCAAGCATCGAGAATCGGGCTGCGCGATCTCATTACACGACTCCAGCGAAGATAGGCGCCTCAATCAGTGCTCGAAACCGCAACTCCACCGCACCGCTCGTTGTGTGCAGATTCACGGCTCTCGCTCAAAGCCAACGTCTTCAATATATACGCATCGCTTCCTCCCTCACGGCCTCCGTCTCCGTGTACCCGCACGAAGCCGCGTCAAACGGCTTCTCATCTCGGCGTCTCGCCCGTCCCATAGATAACACGGAAGCATCGGCATCCCAAACAACCAACCCACTCTTTGTATACACCCGTCGATCAGGTGTTGCTCGGCTCTGAAGATAATTCTTCTCTTCCTACATGAGGAGTCTCGGCGTTTATAGCGCAACGCGCTTTCCCTCGCGGCGGCCGCACGCGAGAAATTCGCGTTATGTAAATGACTGTTCGCGCGGTCAACTTTCGTTTGGCTGTGTGTATATTTATGCGTGCGTTCGTGTGGGGCGCGTACGAGATTTAGCAAACGAACGGTGTGTACCGTTGCAATATCGCATTGCGCTGGTTGGAGCGTTTCGTGGTATGGCCGAGAGCGGGCTCGAAGCGATACGTGTGCCCATAGAAGACTCTAAACGCGGTTATTCTGTTGCTCGCTGTGTGTGGTGGTATACGATGAGATTCATTCGTGAAACCGCGGATTTTTATCCTGTTGAAACTGACTGCGATAAATTTTGCAGCGAGAGATGGGCCTGCATACTTCGTGGTTGTGATTTGGAAGATGAGCCACAGACTACCGGGTGAAAGTAGATATGCTCATATATATGATTCTAGGGCTAGTAAAACTATGATCATCTATGAACTTTTATGCCTTGGAATCAATGTTTCATAGGTTGTCATCGATTGTCATGAGTTTTTGTAGGGATTTTCATTGGTTATCATAATTTTTCATAAGAAATCCTCATAGATTTCCATTATTGTGGACCATCCAACCACCGCGAACACTTGCGTGGCCGTCAATATGGAACCGGATGATGACCTACGAGAGTTTACGATAGTTTCGCCATAGGTGTTCATGTATGAGCATAGGGTTTGTAAACCTACGATTACATATGAACACAGTGCGTTTTTTTAACATGGGAAGAGGCCATGCGCTCTGCATTTTTGTACGAAAAGTTCGGCTGACTGTCCATATGATAGCTACCCAAAAGCCTCTCTTATAGACATTCTGTGGACAGAGTCCATCTGAAGACTATTTTGTGGATTTCATGACCATTTTTTCGGGTACTCAGTTTTTTTATCCTTTCACCACGAATGCATTCCAATGATTCCTGCATGAATGATTCATACGTCTGCCTCGGTTTTGTACATTCTCTTTTGTTCCATCGTCGATCTCAAATAAGGATGAATCTGTTACAGCTTATACAAAATTTGAATAATGAGGAATACTGAGTCCGGAAGCCTGTCGCGGTGAATTGAAGCGCACTATGGAATATGGCTGCTGGTGCGGATATTCAGCACAAGATATTGAGCGAAGGAATCGTAATCGCCTCGCGCATCTAGTACTCCATTAATTATCATCTAGCTTGTATATTTACTCACAGTGTCGAAGGAGCTCGAACTTGACGGATGCAGTATCAAATAACTCCTTTGTAACTCATTTGGACAACGTGAATGATAAAGTCGAGGCACTAACGTTCTTCATTCGCGATCTCTATGACAAACATGCTCCGTATCTCACCTTCATCCCAAGGAAAAAGTCGAATTGTCCTTGGATCACGGATGAAATCAAAGCGGCTAGGAGAGATCGTGACATACTCGGGGTAAAGAGTAGAAAGCTTGGGCGCAGTGAGGATAAAGCACAATATCGTAAGATCAGGAATCGCGTCAAGACGATGACGAGGAATGCCAAGTCCGCTTATTATAAGTCCAAATTCACGAATTG
>JAPYYZ010003421.1:0-11624 GCA_030522705.1 Eretmocerus eremicus | reverse complement strand
TACTTTTGTCCCCTGTGGAGGACACTTTTTCAGCGCTCGATCTGAATTTTTCTGGGCTACCGAATGTCATTGTTGCGAATGATATCAACTCTCTCAGGCTTTAAGTATAATAATCATTAACTCTTCTGATGGTTGAACAAGATTTCTGTTTTTGGGAAAGGTATAGAGAGTTGCAAAAATACGGAACTAAGTCGAACCTCAAAACCACTCTCAAGAAATCAGTCTTACGGAGTTCAAACCGACGGATGCTCAACTTTATATTTTTTAGCATTAATTTTTGCATCTCTCAAGAGTGAACGATAGTTTTCATGGTCCTAGGACGCTCTGGTTTTAGTCAATCAATTCTAGAAAGAGTGTCCCCCACAGGGGATGAAATAGTGAACGGGTTAACATGTCTCGCTTTTCCACGAATGTCGACTCTCCTCCATCTCTCAAGTCGTTTCTCGCGTTCACATTATCTCCCAAAGCTCCTTCCAGCTCATTGCCCTCGAAATTTGCATGTAAATTCATGTCGTAATTGATCTGGTCACTCAATTCGGTGGCTCGTGAACTCGATCCGTTTATCTCGAATTCACGTCAAACATTTCTGGTTGAATGTGCGTGTCCTTGGACAATGTGCCTCAATGGTTCAAGGACTCTTTGCTTTTGGACTTCGAGAAGATATCCATTACTCTCGACATTTTGAATTAGCTTTTAGGAGACTTGAAAAATGCGCTTGTGAATGAGTTCTGGAGGCGATAAGATGATCGCGAGACCGAGTATCTTTTTTATCGAGATGATGAGTGGCAGAGGTTTTTTATTCACGCTTGCAATGCGATGCTGCAGCGGATCAGGATGACTACCGCTGCTCTCTGCATGTCACGTTTTCGGCGATAAAAAGTTGCTGAGTAGACGGCACCTAAGCGATGTCCTCTCGAGCGTTGGGTGAGCCAGCAAGCAGGTGGGCCTCTCGTTCACTCGTGACAGGTGGGCGTTGGTTGCTGTCTCGGGCGGGCGGGTGGGCAAGTTGAGGCACTTTCTTCTCATGGTTCTGGTAACGTCTGCGTGGTCCTTGTATCCCCCTCTCGTACTGGCTCGAACTCTCCTTTTCACCAAAACTCTCGCAAAGGAGGAAGAAGGTTTCCAACCAAAAATTCCAAAAATTCCTAAAGAGAATTTCCTGGAAACCCGTGGAAAATCACCCCACCTAGCACCAAAAGAGATGTCACGTGGTGAATGTTCGACCTTCAGAAAGAAAACGGATTATAGTGAGGCAATGGTGACTTCAATAATCGATCAAGAGTCGAGAGAGAGGAGTGATCTGCACAGGTTGATTGGTCGAAGCGGTCTATCCGCGGCGTGGCTCGTCGTTGGTGACAGATCAGTTTCCTCCAATTCAATCGGTTCGGCATCCAATGCATCACTCCTCTGATATCAGAGAAAAGTATTCGTTGAGTCAAACTTATGAGAGTCTACTGCATTATTGGAAGCAAATAGAAGGCCAGGAAGTCTAGTTTTTGCCTCCAATTTCCGTGATTTGCAAGCGTTGTGTGGCTCGCAGATCAATCAACTCAATTTGAATCGATCTGAAAATCAATAGACTTCTTCTCTGATATGACAGAGAGGTATTGCATGGGTCGAAATATTTAGAGGAGTCCACTGCATTTTGGGAGCGAATAGAAGCCGCGGACATTCAGTTTTCGCACCCGATTTTCGTGACTTGCAGGATTCTTATACTTCACAGAGCTACTTTTTTCAATTCAATCGATTTGGTAATCAATATCTCAATCCTCTGCTATCAAAGGAAGGTATTCGTTCAGTCAAAAAAATTTAGAAAATTCGACAGCATCTCTGCGAGCAAGTAGAAGCCCTGCAATTCCAGTTTTTACCTGCGTTTTCCGTCACTTGCAAGCCTCGTATGGCACACAGATCTATTCACTCTGAATTAATTGGTCTACAAATTGATGGATACCTTCCCTCATATCAGAGCAGATTATTCTACGAATCGATACAACTTAGACAAGTCCACTACATTTCTGCGAGCGAATAGAACCCTCGGGAATCCAGTTTCGACACCCGATTCTTGTGTTCTGCAGGCCCTGTATGGCTCGCAGATCTATCAATTTCATTTGGATCGATTTGGAAATCAATAGACATCTCCTCTGATATTACAAGAAGGTAATCTGCCAATTGAAAAATATTTAGAAAAGTTCACTGCATTTTCGGGAGTGAACGGAAGCCCCGGAAATCCAGTTCTCGCAACCGATTTTCGTGCTTTGCAGGCTTTATATAACTCACAGATCTATGTATTCTGACTCAATCGGTTCGGCAATCAACGAATCACTCCTCTGACATCAAAGGAAGATATTTGTTGAGTCGAGAAAAATGAGAGAAGTCGACAGCATTTCTGCGACCAATATGAAGCCTCGGAAATCCAGATCCCGCTCTTCGTGATTTGCAAGCTTCATATGGCTCGCAGATCTATGAACTCGAATTGAATCATTTCCGAAGTCGTTCAAAACTTCTCCTGATTCCACCGAAAACTAATCCACGACTCAAAACAATTCGATCTGGCTCACTGGATTCTTTCGAGGGAATGAGAGGCTTGTGAATTCCACAATCGTCAATCATCCCATCCAAAAATCGAGCCGTATATCCATCATCTCTGACCGTACCCCAACTCGCGTGTACAATGCTCGCCAAGCCACGAACTCAAAGGTCCCGCCCCCGCGTGTCTTCTTACGCATCGGCGCGTCCTGATTTACAGCTTCGAGTGATAAGCTGCGAGCATGTCACCGACAAGACATCCTGCGCCCTCGCTGCTGGCATTCATGTGAGCTGGACCCTTCAGGGGAACTTCGGTAAGCTCCTTGGCTCACCCGGGTTCACCGCGTCAGCCGCGTCGTGGCGCTCCGCGCGCAGAGGTACAAAGTTCCTACCGTCATGATATCAGCCACTGGACCAATATCTGCAATGGCCAACTCTCACAACATTGATAGAACACAACGGAATAATCAATAGGCGGGGTCATAGAATTTTGGGTATCTGCCGCCAGGTGGACCCCAGATTTCCCCTTCGCGAGCGACGGCGCTATACGATTATTCGTATATAAGACCGGATAAGCCTCGCTCCTTCAAGCGTCCAGGGCACCGTCTGCTACAGCCCTGCTGGTGAGTCCTCTCGAACTCATTGATACCGATGGTCTTTTGAGTTGGAGGAAAATATTTTGGCCTTGGAGGAATTATTTGGGACGCCTCTGGACACGGGAGGGAAACCCTGCACCGAGATTTCGTTCCTTAAAATGCTAATGTTCAACAATTTTTTACCAATAAACAGAAGTGAAGGGAAAAAAAAACGGACTGAATTTTTGAATGGAGGATAATTCATACGCCAGGTCCCTTGCTCATTTTCCTCAGCAGGGTTGGCTTTCACCTATGCAGTTTGGGTTTTGGAAGGGTCGTATCACACTGAACGCAATCAAGACTGTACAAGACAGGTCCGAGATGGCAGTAGGGTTCGAACCTAAGCCGGGGGAATTATGCGCGATCATCGCATTTGACGTAAAGAATGCCTCTTATCCCACGGAGTGGGAACGTATCTATAGATTGTTGGTGGGTGGGAGGCATATAGGGAACATCGCCTATCTGTCCGCTGGTGGATGAGCGCGCTGAAGTTCGGTAGAGGCG
Source organism: Eretmocerus eremicus (assembly GCA_030522705.1). Classification (NCBI taxonomy): domain Eukaryota; kingdom Metazoa; phylum Arthropoda; class Insecta; order Hymenoptera; family Aphelinidae; genus Eretmocerus; species Eretmocerus eremicus. The sequence goes on along the minus strand of JAPYYZ010003421.1, from coordinate 7,959 downwards.
AGCCGAATTGGACAGCTCAACCAAAGGGAGATAGACATAACAACTTATCGTGCACCTCGAGCAATGGGTCGATCGGGGTCACGAAGACCAATGGTTCACACAAACTCTCAGTCGCCACGGCTGCTCCGAAGCCTATCTCGCGAAGTACAAGAAGAGAGCACTACCGGATTCGCAGAGCTGCGTTTCGACAACGATTCCGCTGAGGATACATTGTCCCAATGCACTGACATAGGCACGGAGCACGCGGAGATTCAAACGAAGCTCAACTCCCGGCTCACTCCCGAGAATCTAGTACCAACAATGCTTCGCAATTATGTGATGTGGGAAGACATCGCACAGTGGATCCAGATGGCGATCACCCGCAGAGAAGAGACGGAACGATTTCTGCAACGCCAGGCAAGAGGCGCAACGCAATAGTTCCGGGCTAGGATATGTAAGCCGGGAGTTGATTCGAGCCAACTATTGACTCTTCTCGCCGCCCGAATCGATTCCTGCGCTGACCCCGACATAGGAGCTTGTCACAAGAGCTGGTTATTCGCTTTTGAGGCGGCCAATCATCTGGTCTATAGATCCTCTCCTTTTGAACCATCTAAGGAATGAAAGAAGGGAAAGATTGAAGATTCTGAGTGAGCTGAATGTATCATTACTGTATAAAAAATAAGATATATCAGTTTTGCTAATTTCACTTGGCGAGTCAAAAATTTAGATGATTCTGATAAGCTATGCGAAGAAGATATATCTGAACATAGTTGTATTCCATTTGTTAACAAAGATCCAACTTCTAATGATGCAGCTATGGATTCTCCAGAAAGGAAATTGTGGATCGGAGAAATCCAAGAAGAATTGGAATTTATGAGGAAAAATCAAGTCTGGATCCTTCTTAATAGACAAGAATGTCAGGATGATACCCGAGCTACAATTAGCTGGCCCCGGCGATGAAAGGGATTCGCATCAATGACTCGGCCCGGCCAATGAGAGAGATTCGCAGAAAAGGAACGCTGCAACGCCTCCACCAACTCAGCTGGATACTGGCCGAAAGCAACTATACGACGGCGGAACGAGAGTGCGTGGTCTGGTCCATAAAGGAACTGCAAAACAACAGGGAAGAGTAACAGCTCACCGTAATCACGGACCACAGTACTCTGAAATGGTTGCGGACGCTGAAGGAACCAACCAATAGACTTGCACGTTGGGGTCTGGAACTCCAACAGTGGGATTTCGACATGGTACACCGTGCGGATAAACTGCACAAGGAACCGGATGGATTGTCCCGCATCAATGATCCGAGTGAACCGGATATCGGTGCGGTGGAAGGGGGGCGGGGAGAGACGCCGCGATGAGCCCTCCAGACCCGCAGGAAATCGATCTCGCGTGCTCCGCGGCTGAAGCAGCAGAAGACCCCAAGTACATGGAGTCACTCTGGAAAGTGCAGAAGTCACCGCACAAATACAAGGACTGGAAGGTAAAGAACGGGCTGTTGTACCACCTCCCCCATGATCCGTCACTCGGTTCGATCAGAGATCCCTTGAAGAACGCGGAAGAGACGTGGCGTGGAGACTAGAAGTGCCGGTGGGGAGGCGGCGGGAAGCTCTCGAGAAGGCTCATTGTCTCGCTTCCGTTGGTCACATGAATCTGGCAAAGTCGTATGATCACTTGGCGAGGGATCTACACTGGCCTGGTATGTATCAGGACACCGCGACTCTTGTGCGGCAGTGACAGGTGTGCCATCAATTCAAGGTACCTCAAACGGATTCCGTAGGCCTGACGGGTGAACGCGTCGTGGAACGACCGTGGGCCGTAGTCGTTGCCGATCTGATCAAATTCCCTGGCGGTCGAAAATAGAAGAATCATCTGCTAATACTACGAGACCTGTCCACTCGAATGGCGAGAGTCAAACCTCTGCGGCGCGCAGAGGGCATGGCGGAGGCCGCCACAATCGAAGATTGGAAAGCAAAATCAATGGAATTGGTCCGTCACGTAGTCCTCCAACATGGAATATTGGGTTGGTTCCCGTCAAATGCGACGATTGCGCAGATCATGTTCAATAAGACATTGACTGCACACAGCAGTTGTTTCCTGGTAACTTCGCTCTGATTCGTTCCAAAGTCATCAATCCAAGTTCATTTTACTCGTCAGTAGCGTAGCTATGCATTATTCTTCAGTTAATTGATGTCTATTCCATCCATTGTTCTCGTGAATGAATGAACAATCTCGAAAATTTTGGGGTCCTTCCGAATATTCACTTTCCTGAGTCCCAGAAGTCACGAACGCTCCCAAGAAGAATTCATTCGTACTCTCTAGATATCAAACTAGACCACATAGGATCGATTCTGCGTTGATCAACTTATTGTTGTTTATAGATGAGCAAATTATATGGAAAGAGTAAGTTCCTCATGTAAAAACTGTCAGAATCTACCTAGTTTTCAGAGAACCTATATATTCCTCAAAGAGAACGGCTGTTGAAATCTTTCATAATGGCAGCATTGATAGTTTATATCTTATTGGTTATCTATGAATGAATCCTAATATAATGGACTTCTTTGTCGAATAATTTGACTTTCAGCTCAACGATTGACCACTCTCAAAGATAATCGGTATAGAATGGAAATATTTCGACCAGATGGATTCAGATCATTCTCCCATCGTGAAGAACATCGTTTTTATGAATATAAAGATCATTCCTAAATGAAGAATATGGGTTTCGATTCATCGTGAGGAATTCCGTTTTCTGAGATTTTAGGTACATCTCGTCTGAAATTCACCATGTTGGGGCCGCCGTTTGGGATTCTGATGTTCAGATCCTTGATACAGATTAAGTATATTCTTAACACATAGTTACTTTTTGTTTTTTTTTTGCAGAAGACTCTCTGCTTCCTGAGATTTTGATCAATTTCGGTTCCAGATCCGGCATATTACGTTCACCATTGCGGATTTTTGATTTTCGACTCTGGATTCGTGTTCAGCAGGCTCGAAAACAGGGGGCACCATATAGATCTTTCGCGATACTCCGCCCGTTCCATTGCTCCCCTGGAGGGGTTAGATACAACGGACTTGATTCTCATTCTAGCTATTGGCTCACCCATAATAATGAATACAAGTACATCACATAGTCGATTGGCTGAGCAGCCATTCTGGACTTGAGAGTCATATTCTTTGCTTGAAAAAAGATTACCAACTCTGTAAATCACTAGTGTCGGTCCAGAAATGTGTGACCTCGGCGCGGAGTAACTGAATCGATGAGTAACTATCCTCGAATCGATTGTCGTATTCCTTGCTGGGGAACAGATTTCCTACTCTGTGAATCGGCAGTGGCGGCCCATAATCGACCACGAACCGATTGACAGTATCAGGGTGCCAGAGAATTTATCCTCACTTTCGGTGAGGAAAATTGACGCGATAAATAGCCATCATCGAAAGTCGTAGTCCTCTTACAAGAACAGATACCCTACCCTGCTGAAAAAGATTACGTGGGATCCCACGTGAGACACCACGTGAGACCCCAAGTGGTACCTTACGTAGTAACTCACGGGGGCTGCTGATATCATGTAGAACGTTGTGGAACAGGATTCATAGGTCTCGCGGGCCTTGAAAGACACCTTAGAACTCTGTGGAACCCCGGAGACTCACTTGGAACTCACGGGAACGCCATGTGACCGGGAGTTGCTGGGGAGGATCGCGTAGGATCTCACGTGGAACCTGCTGGTATGGTATACGACTTCGTGAGACCAGCGTGGGACGTAGTGGGATCGCGTGGGGACTGAGTTATATGTCACATGGGACCTTGTGGGACCTTTCGGGACATATAACACAGGTCCCACTGCGTCCCACGCTGATCTCATGAGGTCCCATGGCTTCTCAGGCGGTCTCACGAAGTCTCCGGAGGTCCCATGGGACATATAAAACAGGTCTCACGCGATCCCACTGCGTCCCACGCTGGTCCTACGAGGTTCTATACCATATGAACAGGTTCCACGTGAGATCCCACGCAATCTTCCCCAACAGCGCCCGGTCACATGGCCGTGGGGCCTATGAATCCAGTTCTACGACGTCCCACATGATATCACCAGCCCCCGTGGGGTACTACGTGGGATTCTTCGTAGGGTCCCACGTCCCAAGTCCTACGTGAGACCCCACGTCCCACGTAGGATCCCACGTAGTACTCCACGGGGCTGGTGATATCATGTGGGACGTCGTGGAACAGGATTCATAGGTCCCACGGGCCCCGAAAGACACCGTGAGACCCTGTGGCTCAAGGGGACGCCATGTGACCGGGCGCTGCTGGGGAAGATCGCGTGGGATCTCACGTCGGACCTGCTGGTATGGTATAGGACTTCGTGGGACCAGCGTGAGATGCAGTGGGATCGCAGGAGACTTGTGTTATATGTCTCATGTGACCTCGTGGGACCTCGTGGTGCCACGTGGAAAGCCATGGGAACTCATGGGCTTAGTGTGGGACGCAGTGAGATCGCGTGGGACGTGAGTTATATATCCTATGGGACCTCGTGGGAGCTCGTGGGACCGCCTGAGGAGCCATAGGACCTCGTGGGACCAACGTGGGATGCAGTGGGACCTGTGTTTTATGTCCTTTGAGGTCCCACGGTGTCTCATGTGACATATAGTTCAGGCCCACGCGATCCCACTACGTCCCACGAGGTCCTCCACCATATCAGCAGGTCACACGTGAGAGATCCCACGCAATCTTTCCCAGCAGCGCCTGGTCACATGGCGTTCCCTCGAGTCACAAGTGAATCTCCGGGGTCCCACAGAGTTCTACGGTGTCTTTTGAGGCCCGTGGGACCTATGAATCCTGTTTCACGATGTCCCACATGATATGACCAGCCCCCGTGGGGTACTACGTGGGGTCCCACGTGGTGTCACGTAATTTCCCCCAGCAGGGTACTCTATGAATGGGCGGCGGCAGTCACAAAATCATGAGCAACATACTATTTTCCAGGCTTGAAGAACCAAAAAATGCATTACCGCTCCTGGCTAGGCTGGATAAATTCGATGACAAGTTGTTCACGAATCGATCATCGTATTCCTCGGATGGAAATGGATTTCCACATTTGTGAATTGGCATTGTCAATCTATAAATGAATAATTTCACAGGTTGTAGACTAGTTAGTGGGTTCAAGGTGCCAGAGGACTCACAGAGGGAGGCCACGAGGTCCGGATGACCAATCTACACCATAATTTTTTCACAGGCTCGTACCGCCAAGAATATGAAGAGTCCAAACTATCTCCATCAAATGGGCCTCCTGTCCGTGAATACAGATGGAGAGTTTCGCATTGTTCATATGAGCGTGTGTTAAAAAATCATATCCATACTAGCAATGCTGATGTTCATGGCTGTCCTGACAGGAGGCCCATTCGACGGAAATACTCTGGATTCTCCATATTCTTGGCGGTACGAGCCTGTAAAAAAATTCTGGAGTAGATTGGTCACCCAGACCTCGCGGTCTTCACTCACAATGAGCACTCTCGACGAGCAGTAAAAAATATGAGCAGCTATTCCTGACTAAGAATTCGTATTTCTCGGACAAAAACAGATGCCCCACTGTGTGAACCATTAGTGGCGATCCAGTAGCTGATCACATAACAGATTGTGAAATAGTTGATGAGCTCGGCGTTCCAGACGATTCATTGCCACTCTTGGCGAGGGTCATGATATATTGAAGAGAATATCAAGATCATATGAATACAGTGAAATTCGTCAAGTCTCATGATTATTCAGTTCCATCTATTTCCCTACTCAGTCATATTGCTCCACATATCTCGTTGATGATTTCGATAAACAATTCTGGATCGGCGATTGGGGCAGAATCTGTGGCGAGTTTCCAGAAGATCCCTCCGTCCATCTCTTCCGATTTTCTTTGTATCTTGATCTCGCCAGCATGATTCCCTCTGTACATCGAGGATTCCTGTACAATTTCTATGCCAAATGGGGTTTCTCTGTTTCCAATTCTATACACTCCAAATGGGAGTCGTATCGAGTTGGATTGGAGATACGATGGTGCATCCATGATGGCAGCTGATGAAGCGATTATGACCACCTTTTCCGGTATTCTAGACGGAATATCAGCTGGCAGAGAATTGAGAGCGATTATTTGGTTGTGATGTAGGAGATTTTGTTCCATGTTCGATGTGAGGCTGTGGACAAAGAAATTGTATGATTGCAAAAGGATTCGGTATTTTGTGATGATCCATCAAATTATGAAACAACCGATGAGCGATAGCTCTAATCTCGAAGGGTGGAACAAGACTCATACGTACAGGATCTGCGGGGACGGGTCTACTTCATTAGTATACGGTCTGATCACGTGAGTCAAACAAGCCTCTTCACCGTTCTCCGACGTGGAAAAATTGGTGATCTTTATGCCTCGTGAGCTCCTGTTCCTATCTCGCTCGCCACTAGGACGGCGATCACGCCGGGAGTTTTTGGGGATCGATGTTTCAAAATTTACGATCTCTAGAATGGTTGGTCCTAGACCATTGATTCTTCTCTTAGATTGGAATGCATTCAAGTCGGATTGGGGAATAACATAGAGGAATATTCGGAATCCTTAACATTTTTCAATAATAAAAGGGAGCCTCATTACTTTTCGTTAGTTTCGTAGTCTTTCTTGGTTGTTGAGTTCTTAGAGAAGGATATTCGACCTTTGATGGGGCTATGTTATATTTAAATGATTGCCGAATCTGAATTCAAGGTCAGATTTGACTCCAACAAAACGACCGCTTCGTAATGGCGGCCGAAACTTGAGGAAACAATTCTCCCTCCAAAACAAGACTATTGCCGTATTTAAATGCGGGAATATTCATCGGTCAAAACGTATATTTAGAACAGGAAAGGTTGGTTGCGATTTTCACAAATACGCGTAATTCTAAGTGAAGAATCTAGTAAAGTACCTCATCTCTCGTCGCATATGAGTGAGTCCGGCAAACCTTCAACTGTTATGTGATTGCAGAGTATTTCAATGTTATTGAGACTTTCATGCTCTGTGAAAATGTTATTCTAATAGGTTTCATAGTCCCCTGAACAGTATTCTATTGACTTTTAGTGGAACGTTCCGACTCTGCCTCATGACAATGAAAAAGTTGCATAATTTCACGGTTTTTCAATGTTACTGGATCGAATTTTGGATTTCTCCATCCTGGATCAAAAATAACATTGTTCCGAAGAATCTCAAAAAAATTTACTTAAGTACTTTGAGACCCATATTTTCATAGAGGGTGAGTTTCAAGGGCGACTCAAGCCCGTGGTGAGAGGTAAGCCTTCAGCTAGGAGTGCTACCGACTTTTCAGGAAATATTCACCTCTAGCTCTCTTACTGTTCGGTCTGTATGAGAGATAACATTCAAGCTAAGACAGATTTGATTGCGAGAATTCAAAGTGTCACAGAGGACAGCTCTAGTGCTTCTTCAATTGTGAGCGAATCATGATTGAGACGGAAGCTATCCACTGTCCAACTTTGAAAAGTTGTCGCGCTCATATTACTTCGTTAATCAACATTAATCGGTCACATTCGAAATTGAAGAAGTAGTCGCTCTTGGAACTTATTGGTCATTCCCGTTGAATGATGAGTGCAGAATCCCTCAGCATTCCAGCGGTGAAGCTACTGAAATTGTTACTCGAGAGAGGAGCTCAATGAGAAACTTCATTTTCATCACGTCTTTGGATTGGACGCGAGATCGTATATATCCTGAGAATATTAAAGAATTTCCCTGTAGTATGACTGAATACAATAATTCAACTCATATACTACACAATATACTCCACGAAATATCCGGCTCCGAACCCAAGGGAAGGGGCCGGAGAGAGGGGGAGGTGGCAACAAGTCGGGCATCAAGTTTGTGAGTTTTCTCAAACTATGGACCTCCGCGGTGCCACTTTTATCTATGGCCTCTACACCGGAGGATTTTTTGAAAAGGGATACAGATGAGGAAAAATGACTCCCCTGAC